>BMAU01010899.1:0-32037 GCA_019973935.1 Trichonephila clavipes | reverse complement strand
TTTATTAATGACGCACTTTCAAGCTATGGTAGGGGACTTGACGACATCTTAATTTTAAATTTTGATCGGGCGACCAGAACACTTGAGGTGATACATCATGCTCTTAATTGTGACACACTTCCAACATGAGGACTTTTACTTTCGACAAGCTTAATGTGCATAAGATCTTCCGCATGGTGAATTTAAATTCTAAGAGACAGAATTAATAAATTATTATGTCGATAATTATACGGTTTGCTATTGGTTGTGTAGAAGTAGAAACAGTAGACCAGGAAAGGTTTTAAGACTTACTAATTGTTAGCGTAGAAAAACAATATATACGTTAAAATATAACGCGCACCGGTGTATAACGCGCACCTATACTTTCAAGCTGAATTTTTTTTAATCTTTAGGTATATTCACCGTATAACGCGCACCCATTTTTTTTCGAAGAAATTTGAAATCTAAGTACACATTGTTCTTATGTTTTGAAATCATTTATTCAAGGTACTACCCCAAACTCTTGAAAAATTAGCATACTTTTAGAACTACAACTATTTAGTTCATAAGGCAAGTCATTTCTTTTAAATAAACAGTTATTCCATCTATGTAGAAGTCTAATTTTTTTTATGCTCATCTCTTTTGTTATTTTTAAAATTATCATTTTTATACCCGGCGTATAACGCGCACTCTTAAGTTTCGATCTTATTTTTTGTGTTAAAAGTGCGTGTTATACGCCGGATTTTACGGTATATATATATATATATATATATATACATATACATACATAAAATGATACTTCCCAACATAAATACCTTAAAAATATTTTGCTATCTTTTCGAATTTATATTGCTTGTTCAAACTTTAAAAAAAAATAAGAGTAAAATATCGATAGAGTACAAACAATTTTTATCTGCTCAGTTTTTCTCTTAACTTATTCTGTAAATTGATTCAATTTATCTTGCAGCTGGTGTGCAAAATTGTATTTTGTAGAATTATTTTTAATTTTTTTGTACATCAATATGTCCTTCCTTTTCTGCGTGTTCTCTCTCTCTCTTTACACTAACTTTACTTTTACAAGTTCCTTATTAATAATTTATTTTCATAGGTTATGTTCATCATTTTGTCAGACATAAAACTTGCTTGATTAACTAATTTTTATGTTTTTTTTCCTTTAAAACTTTTAATAAACTTTAAATATAAACTGATATTTGATGATATTCTTGTAAAATGAGTTCTGTCGTTAAATTAATTTATGGGTTGTATTGTGTTGTACATTATATGTGCAAATCCATTATTTGAAGAAATAACGTAAAGAGAGAGTTGGCCAAACAAAATGGGCTAAATTCATGACGGTCACATGATAACGGCAATCACGTATTTTCCTTTGATTAAAAACTGACATACTAGTTGTTCTACTAGTAAAGTTTAGATAACATTTAAAATTTGACGATTTGTTAAGGATGCCTACTCGCGCGCGCGCGAGAGAGAGTTAAAATTCTTCAGCTAGTTCCTAAAATTAAAAAAAAATCCTTATATTACACGAGTACTTAAAAATTAAGCTCATTTTGTTTAACTATGTGCATTATTATAGTTTACTGTTGTATACTTTTTAAAAGAAAGTTTCTGCAAAAAGCAAAATTTGGCAACGACACATGAACTAATTGGCTGGAAACGCGTGATTACATTCATAATATAACTATGACGTCACATGAGTTTAGGACTGATTGGCTATGTGTGGAAACACGTGACAGAAGTTATCATGTGAGTAAGACGTTACATGAATTTAGTCGATTGAGATTTAAAGATATTTCATTCTAGAAATTTATTATAAATAGTGTCAACTTCCCGTAAAAATACTCTAAAGCAGCACAAAGATTGTTAGCGTTGGGACTCGAAATTGTGAACTTTGGCTAAATGATGAGAACGAAGCTAGAGATAGCACCTCACTCTCCAAATTTCCACACAATGCCAACGTGACAATGTTGAGGTTTCACAGTTTTAACTCCACGAATCAGAATCTTGACGATGAAAAGAAATTTAGATTGTAGAAAACATACAAGAGGAGTTGGAAAGAAAGAGAGAGAGAAAACCCACATTTCAGTTATTCTTATTTTTCTAGATATCTCAAGTGTTATTGACTCGTTTTGTATTGCTATTATATTTTTCTCCCAATTTTCCGTTTATTTTTCAATTCTAATAAAAATAACTGATCAGAAACAATCGCAATGTTTATTCATTTAATAAATTAAAGGTGTATTAATCTTTATCAGTTTATAACTACCGTAATGCAACGATATTAATTATATAATGTAGAAAATTTGATGCTATACACCCCTTAATTTATTTAAATATAGTATATAGATACTAATCCATGTACTTAAATGTAATAATTTATGATGTTAAATTTAGTACATAAGTACTGATTATTGAATGGCAATATGGTTAGAGCTATGTAATAAATTAAAAAGGTCAAAATTATAGATATATAATTTATAAAAGAGGAAAGAAGCTTAAAATTATTTTTAATGTTGTAAAAAGAGTTGAGCTTTTATAGATATGTGTTGAAAAAAAACATAATAACTAGTTTATGACATTAAGAAAATAAAAATTAATATTAATGCTATTTGTATGTGAGCATAGCCATAATATTTTTATCATAACCTCACAAATTTTTGTCCTTAATATTCCTTCACATATTTTTCCATTTTTTACTTAGAGCAATTGATTATGTTTCTCTTTTTATATCTTCTTATCTCTTTTTTGTGATAAGTGTTATGCGGAAAATCATTGATAGTGTACTCATAACATAATCCCCCCTACCCCCGCTATTGTATTTTAGACTTTTCAAATGTACTCATGTCCTAAATTAAGCTCAGAAACATGTTTTTCGTAATAATTTTAAAATTACTCCAGGAAAACTCATAACATTTGTATTTTATATACACTCATGGAAAAAAAATTAGCGCACCAAGAAGTCGCGTCAAATTGAAACGAAATTTTACATTCAAAATGACTTCTTTGATTGAAGTAAATGATTAGAAAATCAAATAAAAAGGATCATTTATTCCAGAGAAAAAGGGGAAAAAACAGAGGATTTAATACCATGTTGAATCCCCTCTAGCGCGAATGCACGATGCGATACTATCGGGCATTGAGGCATACAAGTTCTGTATCGTATCTTGAGATATTTCGTTCCATGATTGCTGTAACATTGCCTCTAGCTCGTTCAAATTCGTGGGATGCCCAACTCACCGTCCCAAATGATCCCCGATATGCTTGATTGGAGACAAATCTGGGGATTGGGCAGGCCAAGGAAGGGTAGAAACAGTGCAGAGACAGTCTTGTGACACCCTTCTCGGGTGAGGCCGAGCATTGTTGATAAATGATTGCTGGTAGTCGTTGCATGAGGGGCAACACATGGGGTTGCCGGATGTCATGGACAAACCACTGGGCTCTCATGGTGCCATGGATCAATACTAGGGTGTCTGCATTGTATGTAATGGCACCCCATACCATCACACCAGCTGTGGGAGTGGTGTGTCGCTGTAAAGCAAAGGCAGGATTGAGGCGTTCAACACTGGGTCTCCACAAAGAACACGATTGTCATCAGTGCTGAGATTGAACCTGGATTCCACGCTAAAGACGACCTGGTTCCATTCCGCTGCAGTCCAATTTCCTCGTGGGCGGCACCACTCCAAACAGAGGCGTCGATGGGTGGGCGTCAAGGGCAGAACACGTAATGGGTGCTGCGATCCCAAATGTCCTTTATCCAGGCGCCTTCATATGATTCGAGAAGACACAGGGGACCCCTTGTGAAAGTGCTACCTGTGCCTGGATGGTAACCGATGAAGCAGTTAGTTGTTCGCGTGCATTTCTTACAATGTGGCGGTCTTCTCGACGACTTGTCAATCGAAGGCGTCTTGAGCATGGTCTTCGTGTAAATGACATCTTTCGGATCCACTGGTCCCAACACCTCTTCACAACAAAATCAGAGAGGCCTAATTGACGAGCTACTGTCCTAGCTGACCATCCAGCTTCCATCATACCGATGATTCTCCTTCTCTCAAACTGTGACAGTTGATCATATAGTCTTTGAAAATGGCGTAATGGCATGTTTACCTCGGCTCTTCCTTTGTGAACGATTCAGCTCACTCAAACAAGCTTTGGTTACCTGTTTTATGCTCCACGGAGAACGACGTTAAACGTCTTCTACCAGCTATACGTAATGTGCAATCCCGCTGCATTTCTAATAATTTGAATATATCTCCGACATGTACCTCCATGCCAAGTTTCGTTACGATTCAGCAATTATTTCTTTGTGCACTAATAATTTTGTCCATGAGTGTATTTTGAACAACGTGTAGTTTATATCAACCTTCAGTGTGGGAAAAGATGTTTCTTAGCGTTAGTTGTTGCAGAACAATTGGACTGAGGCCGTTCCAGCATGTAGGAATTTTGCCGCCAGCTTTGTGAATGTTGCATTGAAACAAACAATTTAGTCTTTTCGCAATGACAATTACTTCTGATAATAGTTTCGCTTATTCCTTGAGATGGAAAGTAGTTCACAGGCTTGAATCTGACCAGTCTGAAGGGAAGTTGGCTCGATGGCTACAAGTGGCCTCTAAGTGGTCTCCCGGTTATGGAATTAATTCCAAACAAGTGATCCTGTTACTAGGAAGGTCGACCGAAGTCGCCATTCAACATAGACATCTGCACAAAGTCGCTACTTGGCATTAAGCGCATGACGACATAGGCAGACAATGGTTCCTCAACTTGCTCATGACCTTGTTACTCTGTCAGGAAAAAGAATTTCCAGGCAGACAGTTTACAATCGTTTTGGAAGGACTGGGCTTTACGCCATGTGTCTAGACTGGTGCGTCTCTTTGACTACATCCAGTAAGAAAGATCAGATATTGTGGTGCTGAAAACATCAGTCATGGGCATCACAAAAAAGAGGGCGTGTTCTTTTTAGAGATAAGTAGAAATGTACTAGGCAAATTGATCCTCGTCAAGAAAATGGAGCTCACTTTCCTCCCTCCTGTGTAACAAAAATCGACATATTTAGTGGCAAAGGAATCCTTGTGTGTGGTGCATAATGCTGGGTAGTCGTACACCCAGACGTTTTCTATGAGGGTACTGTCAACACACAGCACTATAGGGATGAGATTCTGGAAGCCTATGTGAGGTTTTTCTGGGTTCTATGAGCCCGGACTACATTTTTATGGGTGATAATGCGCAACCCCACAGAACACACAATGATGATGAATTTTAAGAGGGAGTAGATATTCGCTGTATGTATTAGCCTTCGAGGTCCCCAAATCACGATTCTATCGAATATGCTTAGGATGGTCTAGGAAAAGCCATTTTTAGCGCATTCCCTTCCCAGGAACCCTCAGGAATTAAAATCCCGCTGTGGGTAAAATGAGTTTTGTTGCCACAAATACGTATTGATATCCTCATAAGCATTATGGCAGCACGTTGTGAGGTTTGCATAGCAGTTCAAAGTGGTCACACTCTATATTTTACTGACTTTTCGAGAGGTAACTGCTTTTTCTCTGATTCATGATTTCACACTTTTGGATATGACTTCTATCTTAATTCATAAATAAAATAGTTTCCATATTGTTATGTGGCTAAATTCTTTTTGACATTATAATATGTCTCAGAGACAAATTTCGTGGTGATAAAGAGAATAGTCCATCAGTTTATTTCAGATTTTATGCTACTGATTTTAATTTTGGACATAAGTATATATAACAATTGAGAACATAGGGAACAAAAACACTTTATTGGTGAATCGAAAACATTTACACAGTAATAGACTTAACACAAATTCTTTTAAAATGGGCTCGTAGCATCCTATTTGATTCTGCTTACAGTATGGTATGACCTAAATCTCTTGGTATATTTGCTTTAAATTTCTCTCTTAGAGGCCAGAATACATCCAGCACGTTTCAGCTTGTAGGCACCCTTCAAGTCCTTGGAGATTGTGACAGTACACTTCTTGTAAGTGCTCTAAAAAAGAAGAAAACGAATGTGTATTTAACGTATAAAATAGTAAAACTGGACTCAATTCAAGTGAATAATGACCGAAAATAAAAGCTATTACTAATGAATTCATTGGTGGCTACTAGTTGTTTCCTCTCAATTAATTTTATATCTGAATAGAAACTATAGAATTTATGAAAAAATCTGCCTGGATTTTGCAACAGAAAACGTTTTGAGAAATTTAAAAAATATATGGATACATTTTTTTTGTTTAATGTTTTAAAAATAAGGTGTACAATGCGAAACACTATAAAACCGAAATTCGCATTTTTAAATAGATTGCATACAATTAACTATGAAGTATTTTGATAAATAAGGTGTACAATGCGAAACATTATAAAACCGAAATTCGCATTTTACCAATACACTAACTATATGGAAACAATACAAATTAAAATTTCACGTATTTTTACATTTTTGCAAACAAATACTTCCACCAATTACCAATAACACAAGAGTAACTAATTAAACACGAAATTAAAATTTTGACGTGGTAATTACATAAAAACAAAACCTTGGAACAAATGTCACAAGAGTGCGAATAAGCATCATAATTAATACCAATTTAACGAGTGGCCATAATAGAATAAAAAAAAAAATCTTGAACTTTACTGTTTCCCTTACTGTTTCGAATTGAAAAAAATATCAGATGTTTAAAAAATTAATAACTTGGAAAAATTACGCAAATTTGCTATTATTTAAACAAATCGTTGCAAAATTTGAAACTTTACACACAAGCATATGTTTACTTTACTTTTGTAATCCCAGTTTTCTCAGAATTACATATCAAACTAATAAATATATTCGAGATGAATTTGATTTTCTCAAGAATTTTATAGACCACCAGAGGAATAATTTTGTTACATTTTCACTAATTTTCTATTATTACTTTCCTCAAGAAAAATTATTTGTTTATTATCTTCAATTTAACTTCGTTCAAACCACTTAAACGTTATCACATCATTTGAAAGTAAATGCATTAAAACCACTTAAAAACTATAATTCTAGTTACTTCAATGTTTTGTTTTGCGCCTTTAAGTTGTATCATGCATTTTAAAAATATACGTAATACAACATATATTAATTCAATTTTTTAGATAATAAATGATTTAAAGTTTGATTTTTCTTAACTAGTTTAATAACTTCCTTAACTAATTTTAGTTTTAATAAAATTATAGTCAGAAAGAGGTTTTGTAATGAATTAAAAATAAAAAAATAATCATCAAAAATAAATAAGGAGTATGTTTAGAGAGTACGTAATTTACATAACTGTAATTTGTAATATTTGGTACTAAATGATTGTAGTTATTAATTGATTATATCGATAAAGTTAAGAGTTCCTTTTCTTTCTTCTCTGTTAGTCTCATTCTTAAGAGGAAAATCGATAAATTAGTTTTTATATCTCATGCACACTTTAGCACGTGAAATATTTTGTAGTTTAATGGTCAGCAAATGTAAAGCTTGATACACTTATAATTGATTTCCGAGTTTGATTAATTAATAAAAAAAGGATCGAGCAAAAAGGATTTGAAAAGAAAACTATTGGCCAATCTATATGGATAACTGGTAAAATCCACGGCACACTTCCAACGTATCAGAACAACAGAGTGCGTGATTTTATTGTACAATTTGTGTATCTAATTTATAGATCTTTTGAATGGATCTTACGATTACTACCCTCACGACAGTTTGATAATATTTTGCGGAAGATTTGAAGACTTAAGAGCGGCGATTTCCCACCAAATAAGCATTTTAAAAAACTTTAAAACAACTCATATAATTTAATACGAATTTCAGTATGGAAATTCAAGAATCACATAGTATCTGTGTTCTTTCACAATTCAAGCCTTTTTTATCTATGCACAAAATTGTAAGACTATTGATTCATTGTTGAAATATTTACAAAAAATGTAAAAAAGTATAGTGTCAATTGTAATGTGTTTACTGTGGGGAAAATATTTTTATGAGAGTTAAAGTGCCAGCAACATAAATTATGTGTGTTTTAAACAAAGAGAACATTAAAATAAGTTTTTTATTTTTATTTATTTCAGTTTTACCTGTTTTTTGTTATACAAAGAAGTTTTTTCTGGCAGTCTAAGAAAATTAAATCAAATAAAATTATATCAATAAATTTAAGGAATTTCTTCATCAAAATTTTTATTTATAAGTCCTCACTTTAATGCCACTCAAACCGAATGTCTACCTAAAGACCTGATAAGAGTTGATTACAAAATATTAAAAAATTGGCCCAGTTCTGAATGTAAAAGTGTAGGTATGGAGAAAGAAAAAAAATTCACTTAAGGGACTCAAAGGACATATAGTAAATATTATATATAATTTAAAGACTATAAAAGTACAGTAAGATTTTGAATAAGTACCTTCAAAGGAGCTCAAATTGTAGTCTGCAGGTTTGATAGAAAAAGTTATATGAAAGAAAGTTAAAACTAATTTACCCAAACTATAATTAATAATTATTCTTAATATTTTTCATGAACGACTTCAACTAAAAGTTTGTCAAGACTGAATAAAAAAAATTAGTTTTTAATTATTACTCTAAAGTTAAAAATTGTATCTGAGAAGAAATGGAGTAAACAATTATTTAAACGAAAAATAATATATATTCCCTCAACTTTTAATTATACCAGCAAAAATTCAATTTTAAAAACATTACATTTTTCGCAAATGTAATAGATTCTGGAATAATTTATCTCTTCAATCCTTTTAATAGGGCCTCTCCTTATTATTTTTATTCTTGTTATTACTTGCAGTTCGAATTATATATTTCTTACTCAATAAAAAATAATTGAAAGAGAAATTTGGGGAATAAGGTAATTTTACTTTGCCAAATAATAATAAAAAAAAGTTTTGAAGAAAATTTCAATCTCACAGAAGGGAAAAAAAGTTATTGTATCCAATCCAATTTTCGAAACGTATTCGTACCCTAAGTTTGACAATAGAAGCTTTTATTGACATTTGGTACAATTACTTGGATCCAGTTTACACAATAAAAAAGATACTTACGACGCTGTCCCTGAATTCACAACTTTCAGCCTCCTCGTATTCGACTTCACTCTTCTTACATTCAGTCATTCCGACAATGATGTCCATTTCGTAAGAGACGCCATTGAAATCCTACGGAAAGAGCAAACGCGCATTTTTTACAATTTTTTTAAATAGCTATATTCTTGTGTTGTAATTTATTATAACATAATCATTTGTTTTATCTGATATTTTGCAAATTTACATTCATTTCATGATAAAAACATATTGTATTCGGAAAAGAAATTACAAGTCTCCAGATTGGAATGCAAATTTAAAAATATGTTTATTATAATAATTAATGCAATTTTTCTAAATATCTAAGAGTTAGAAATAAATAATGAAGTGCTTAAGAGAATCCAATTCATTTTTCAAGTTTTTATTAATTTGAATTCTGGTTCAATATTCATTCACAAGCTCCTAATCTAATACAGACAACATACACTCAGTTTGTAACCCCTCCTTTCTTCTCTCTCACCCTGAGGCAAGACGTCGCAACATATGGCCTTCACTTCAAAGCGAACGATAGTTGAGAGATACCTGCTTCTACGGCTATCCATTCTTCAGGTGCTGTTTTAGGGTATTTTGTGTTCCAAAATTATAAAATAAGAAATAGTGTGAAAGCTTCAAAATTTAAAATTAAATTAAAATTTCTCCGTTTTCGCATTCTGCTAAGTATTATGCTTAGTTATATTCAATAGAAAAAACACACACACCTTTTTTTAGAACATTTTAGGCAAAATTTGATCGCCTGAGGTGTTAATCAGTGAGGAGAAAACGTCTTTTGAACATACTTCCAAGCATGTTTTGAAAGATAAATCTCAATAAAATCCAGTTTTCAAATGATTCTTAGATATTTTCATACCGATGAAAGTCTAAGTACAGTCGAATTAAAAATAGAATAAAAATTCAGAAAGGAATTAAGAAATTTTTCATTATTCAGCTGAAAAATCTCAGTTAGTATAAACTAATATAAATACGAGTCATGCGAAGCACAATTTTTTAACCTTTTTTTTATAAGTGTTTAACTTCTAAAAGTTCAATAAATTTGCTAATTTGCAAAATGAAGTACCACGAAATTATCGATTTCTCACTGAAACTACTCACATGTCTCTACGTTATCGAAATGTCTTTCCTGAAACAGGTTTCCTCGATCTTGCAAGTCTAATTTACCAGAGCTCCATGGAGCTCATAAAGAATTTATTTATTACATCAAATAGGAAATTATTCGATCCTTGTCGAACAATGGTTAGTCTCAAGAGCTCATCTAATTGCCTGGGGATGCTTCGAAAATTATTGTCTACGAAATTAATACGGAAAAATGAAGAGAATAAACTGCTTCTCTCTCTCTCTCTCTCTCATTATCGTATTTCAGAAGCTAAATTAACCCTTTTTTCTCTAAGCAAATATTGTATTCTGCTGATACATTTGGTACTAAAGAATTCTTTTGAACTTTTTTTAAGCAAATGTTTCTGTGTAACACGATATTTTTTTTTTATAAAATTCTAAAACTTTTATTTTTATTATTTCTGTCTTTGTAATCACATGTTGGGAGGGGGGCACTCAATAATAAGAAAATAAGAGTTTATAACAGAAAAAGCTTTTAAAAGGGGCAAATATTTCTATCCTCATTACGTTATTTAGATATAAATTAATCTGATATGATTTTGAATATATTCACATAGTCATATTATTAAAAAACAAAAACGAAAAATTCAAATTTTCCATTAAAAACAGGAAGTTTAAAGGGAAAAGCAAACAAAAAAAATTTTTAAAATCACATAAGAAATTTTTATGATATATTCCGGGGGTTTTTTTAAAGTCAAAGAACGGAAAACACAAATTTCAAACTTAAGGTTCTTCAGCTGTTGTGGAAACTCACTACGGGAAAAATAAAAAGAGAACTTTTACTTTCAGTTGATTATCTCTATGAAATACTGTACATATATGAAGAAATTAGGTATGCTGTTAGAGGTAAATTGATGTAATACATACAAAAAATATCGAACAAAAATTATGACACTCGCGTATTACTTATGTATTACTCAATAATTTAGGAAATCTAAAAGAGAAACTACAAAATCAACAAAGCAAATTCTGTTTGAGAATATGGTTGTTAAGGCAGGTAACTCATCTCCGGCTTATCATGATTCGAGCCTAGTGCCGCTCGGGACCCAATGTGCAGTAGGGGCTTATTTACGTTAAATATGTCGAACTTCAAACTTTCTACCATTGGTGTTAGAAGAGGGGTAGAGTGTTGAAATGATCAAGTTGTTGAGGTAGGTCTTGTTTTTTTGATCTGTTGTTGTGCTTTTTGATTATTGCTGTATATCTTTTAGTTTAAAATGTCAGAGTTGGCTGAGGTGTTGTGATGTGTGAGATTTTAGTTTGTAATGATAAGGTGCGAGTAGAAGTTTTTAAATGAAGTTATTTGTTATGTAAGAGAGGCAGATTTAATATTGTGGATATATAACGTGATCAGTACAATGGCTCTCTTCAGTGGCTTCAACAACGGGAATTCAAGTTGTAAATGAGATAGTTTATGATTCTGTGGTTGTCTGTCCCACTTTACCAGCAACTCAATTTTCTAATTGTGAAGGGTTTAAGAAGCGAGGAGGTGAGCAGTAATTACCCCCTTTAACTCTTCCAAGTATGATATTTTGCGTTAAGGTCTCGACATTACGATTGGTCCAACGTCTGGTGAATATCCTCAATTTCCGGAATTTTGGCCAGAAGAGTCCTAGGTAGATGAGCACTATCATTCATAAAAGAACAATCAAAGCCAAATTTCGTCCTTGAAAAGTAGAATGTATTGCTCCAAGATTTCATTTCTATACCATTCACGGAGCTTCCATAAAAGACATGGAGGACTGTGCTTTCGTTCAATGCAATGCCTGCTAAGACCATCAAATATCCGCTGCCTTATTGACCTCTTTGTCGGTTGTTGAAGATGTAGTGGGTTCTTGGTACCTTTCAGATGAAGGTACATAGAGAATCAAGGGTTACGTTGTATTTGGACTAATCAGTAAATCCTGCTCTAATTTCCGGAAATTTCTTTTCCATGCAAAATGTACGCTTATGAGACAAATATCAATCTCGTATGGTCATCGGGGTTTTTGAACGACATTGCCTAAGCATTCTTTGGTCTTCTTAAATTGTTTTCAAAAGTTGCGCAACATTAAAATCTAGCAACTTGTCCTTGAAACTACTTTGTGTTAAGTCTTCTACTGATTCGTAACTTTATTACATTACTCAGACTTTTATGTTAACTCATTTTAACGGTTCCGTTTGAATTCACTGAATGTTTCAAAAACTCAACATGGCAATTGCAAAAGTATTCAAACAAACGAAGTGCGGAAAAATTGACGCTTTCAAAATACTTTTCTTTAAAAGCACACCCCTCACGCACTTACACATTTATAAAAGCGACGTTAAAAAATAGCTTCTTTAATTGCATTCACTAATTTTACTTCTTTCTTGTGGTACATTAAAAAAAATCAACTAAATACATACATTCTTTTAATTTTGAACATCAGTGCTTTATAGATATTTTTTATGAAACTGGCTCCACACAAACTGAGCAGATTTCTTAAAGACATTGGAAAGAGATTCCAACTACGTCTTTTGTCTAATTTATTGAATCTGTTATCTGATTTAGTTATTTAACTGAATTATGATCAATATGTTCATTCAAATTAAGAGATTTATACTTCATAACTTTTTAGTAAATTATAAATACGTTGTGTATCATAATTGTGTGGGATTTCCTTGAATGTTAAGGCTTATAATGACATGTTATTTAGATATTATCAAACTAAATACTATTTTTATATTTACAGTGATTTTGAGTTGATTAAATATATTTTATAAGCTGAAGATTAGAATCTAATTTATATATATTTTTATACAATAATATAAACGAAATAAACATATGGAGATAATGTTATTAGAATGGACGTTTCGATTTGTATACTTAAAAGAAATGCATTAAATACTCGTATGTAAATAAAATATATTTCGTTTAAATTTTGAAACAATATTTTCAATTGTATTACATTTTAAATTTGAATATATTTCTTATTACGAATGAATATATTATTCTAAATTAAAATATTGAACTGCAATATTTGCATCTATATTATATATCTAAGCAAATGTCCTATATTGAATAAAATATTTTTTACTATAATATATAACTAAACTATCTCTATTCATCTATATTATATAGTAAATTTAAAAAAGTATCTTTTTTCAAACTAAACATATAGCTCTCTATATTGTTCCTTTTTAACATAAATAACTTCACCTATAGTATGTAATTTAAATATACATCTTTTTCAAATTGTCACTAAACAAAATGTATTATTTTCTTAAAATTTAACAACGCTGATTTTAAAGAAATATTTATAATATTTGAAAATTTAACAATACTTTTAAAACTTGGTATAAAAAAATTGAAACAATTTACGATTAAGTACGTTTTATATATGTGACAAATACATTAGTTTAGCATACATCTCGAACATATTACAAACTCTGACAATAAAGTTCAATAATGAAGTCAGAAAGGCCGATCTGACAACACGGGTGAAACAAAACGCTGCACATGCATAGTGGCAGGTTTTGACCATCTGCCCCCACCATTGTTCAGTTGAGACTCATTTGTGTTCTGTGTAAGACTTATTTTACAAAGTACTTGTCTGGTATGTTGCTTCTTAAAAGGAAGGAAAAGGAAAATGAACGAACAAATGGTCCGTTTAAAGTTTGTTTTAAGCTTGGCAAGACACCAAAAGAAAATAATACGATGCTGGTACGTTGTTATGAAGATCAAGCACTGTACATGAAGTGTGTGTACGAGTGGTTCACCCATTTTCGAGAAGGCTGGGAAAATGTTTCTGACAACCCCCGTAGCGGAAGACTGGCGATCTCCGTCAGTGACGAAAACATTGAGAAAGTCACGTGATTAATCCCTAAACAGTGAAGTAACGTACTCCACCGCAGCCCCCACACCGCAGGAGGCCCAGGACCGTAGGAGGTCCGAAGTCTGAGTGATGCCAAGTACGTAAGATCCGGCTTGAGGCCCAAAACCTGACTTTTCAGGGGGTACCTTAATATTGTGCGTTACGCCACTGTCACTGAAGACCGTCAATTAACTGTGGGCATGATAGCTGATGAGCTGTAGATTAACCGTAAATCTGTGCGACAAATCCTTACCCAGCATTTAAGTATGAGAAAAACATGTTATCGATATTGACGATATTCCTAACATTCAACGAAATGTGACAATGCTTTTGAACTGCATCCCAAATGAAAACTTCTTGCAAAGTTTCCAGTTACCGAACTTTATTGTCAAAAGTTGTATCTTCTCTTTCAGATAAAGCATTAAATAATTTATTGATGAAAACGTTCACTAACATATAACAAATATTAAGAAGTAATGTTCAAATCAGGACAGTTGTGACGGGCTCACGCGTCTTTTCTTTAACACGTCCTTGGGGCTCTTTGGGGCGAGAATCAATGACAACTCTTTTCCAACCAAATCCAAGAAGTGAAGTGTGAATGAAAGATGCAAACTAGGAAGCTTTTAAATATCAGAAGTTAGAGTAAGCGCGATGGCAATTAGAGGAATGTAAGCAGTTCATGATTCTAGATTGAAGAAGCTTTAGATAACGTTACGTGGCGAAGAATAGTAATTATACGTGATAGAGATCCATTGATCAAGGTGCATACCATTGCACTCGAATTATGGCAAGACCTCATATAGATATGTTGTGATCGTTACTGAAACTATAGCAAGGTAGGATTGACTATTTAATATTAAGATCTGCAATAGCATTGGAATCGTGTTTAGGCGAGTCAGTTATTGATAGTGGTTCGAGTTAGGTCAATTCGGTAATATATACATTGTGTGTTTTCCCACCGTAGATTCTCTCACATATTTATTATAATTTAATTTGCTAAAGTATTAAGTTTAATATCTTAATAATGTTATATTAAGATAACGTATACGTCTAGTTCTTCGTTAATCCTACACCTATATATAGCTCACGCTGATACCCAAGGAGATATTTACCCCAGAAGGAGATTATCACACAATAAGCTGAATGGAAAAGGCTAACAAGAGCGAATATTTTAAAGATCTTTCAGAGATATTTTACAAGCAGCCGAAGTTGGAGAAAAATAAAAACATATTTTTAAACTTCACAAATCCCTTGAGGTGATCAAAAAAATATTTTTTTCTTACAGGCATGAATATTTTCCCTCTCTCTTCTATAAATAGAGCAGTAAGTGTGAGAGAGAAAAAGAATCTTTAAATGATGGTCTAAACTGGAAATTTAAATAAAAGTCACGAAAATAAACGAAAAATCCCTATTTGATGCTGAGTAGGAAGGCAATCTCCGAGTCGTTAGAGGGAATTTTCCACATGTTCGAGATGGCACTCAAACCAAATCTTTTAAAAAGTTCACTTGAACCCTGGTCAAAAGGAATAATCCCTTACCCTATATATATATATATATATATATATATATATAACCCCCACCCCTCAGAAGACACAAATCAACAAAAAAAGCTCTACCAATCAAGTCTCAGTATTGGAGAGGTCTTACAAAGAGTTATGTCAATTTCGCAATTTGTAGAATTCTGTTTAAAGTATCTGACTACGTTCGGAACAGTAGTTTTAAAAAACTGCATAAATGGATAATTTTTATGATATTTAGTGTCACTTAGATTAGAATACATGTATAAAATTGTTTTAAGGACACTTTGACAAAAAAATTTTTTAAATACATTATTTTGGCAAAAAATTAACTTAGAATAACCTTTATTCAAAATGTTCTCCTTTTGTGAAAAATGCTTCTATCATACCAATATTTTGCATGTATATAGCTCAGACCTCTGTACAGAGGCTCAACTATGAATTTTGGAAAATTCACATTATTTTCAGAGTTACCACTATTATCGGCGATTTTTTCTTAAAATAGCTCCCCTCTGTTATTGTAAAACATGGATAAACCCACTTCTAAGTAATATATTTCAAAAATTCTAGTTGAGCCTCTGAACAGACATCTGAGCTATATACAGGCAAAATATTATTATAATAGAAGCATTTTTCACAAATGGAAAATATTTTGAAAATGGGTCATTCTTTTTAATATTTATTGTCAAAATAATGTACTTCAATAATTTTTTACTGTAATACTATTCTTAAAACAATTTTATTTACTATTTCTAATCGAAGTGACTCTAAATATCACAGATATTATCCATTTACATGGTTTCGCAAAATCACGTTCCGAACGTAGTCGGATATCTTAACCGATGTTTGTTGATAGTTATGGGGTAATATTCGAATGCTGAAAAGGCCGATGTGCACTTTGTGTACGAGTCGGTCTAAAATAATACTAAAGGAATGGTAAGACTGTACGATCAGTAGTTATAAAAAAAAGCAATACCTAAATCGAAGAATATATCAACGATTATACAAGTAATTCGTAAAGGTAATTTCAATATACATCTGAATGCTTCACGAAGGTGAAACAGTGAACCAAAGGCTGTCCGAACAATAAATGGGGTGAAAGCAATTCTGCATGAAATGAGTGAGAGGTCTGGACGAAGCATGTAAATGAAAGCTCGATATCAA
The DNA here is from genome assembly GCA_019973935.1 of Trichonephila clavipes. Lineage (NCBI taxonomy): Eukaryota > Metazoa > Arthropoda > Arachnida > Araneae > Nephilidae > Trichonephila > Trichonephila clavipes. The sequence goes on along the minus strand of BMAU01010899.1, from coordinate 15,326 downwards.
GGAATGAATAATATAACTGTATGGCAAGTGTTTTCATGAAGGAAGATCTCAAAATTTACTTTTCCTCATAACTATTTTGATTTCGCTTTAAAGGTTTCTCAGTGCATTTCAGCATATGTGTATAAGTTTGTCTGCAATTCTCATTCCGAATTTTCAATCGGTTTCAAATATGTCACGCTTTGAATATTTTATTTTCTGTTTTTGGAAATCCTGGACTTTTTGGACGAGGAAATCAAAAAGGCACAAATTATATATTTGGTTTCTTTCTCTAAAACGTTTAATGGGCGGTATTATATGCGATTACGCTAATCCTCAAGATTCCCCTAACAACGTCATTTGATAAATAACAGCCCAAAAATGAAATACATTATGATTTTCATAATTATTTCTCAAAGAATTAGATGTACCGATAACTAAAATAAATGCAAAAATAATAAAATACATTTAAGAAAAGTCATATTAGAGTTAAATTTTTTCTAAAAATGAAACAGTTGATCGAGGTTTCTAAGAAAATTAGAGATCGTTGTTTAACATATTGCATGCAAGAAACGTACATCTACGTTTTTTTTTTTTTTTTTTTTTTTTTTTTTTGCAATAGGTCACTAGAGCGCGGTTCACGTAAGAGTATTTAAGTAATAGATTTCCGGTGGAGAGGGGCTTACGTACAAATACGTCAAAGGGTCATTGTTTTAGTAATCGAAGAGCATAAATTTAAGCGTAAAATGAGAAAGTTTCATAGACAAAAAGTAGTTAATGATTTATTGGGATTTTACAGAATGATCACACTCCAGCGAGAAAATTACAAGAAAGCGCCCGCTTCACGATTAAATCTTTCAAGGAAATATACCTGCACATGATATATTAAAATAATATTTTATATATTTGTATATGTGCATTTTATGTGTTAAAAAGTATACCTGCACGCTTGCGCGCATTTTATATATCAATATTTCTTAAAGATATCAAGTATTTAACTGGTTTAATGTAAAACAACGTAGATCTTGAGATATCATTAGATTTTGAGAAACAAAAAACCCCTAATTACATGACTATTAAAATTCAAGACGGTATGTATCATAAAAGTCATTTGGCTTGAACATTTACCCTTTCCCTAACAACCAAAACTAAAAATCTAAGATACCGTTTCCAAAACAATATTAAAGATGTGTTTTAAGACTTTTGCATTTAAATTCTTGACATATAAGTAACTTGTTATTAGAAGTATGAATCATCAGAAAAGTTGGTTTTAGATTGTCAGTGAAAACTTATAAAATTATTTTAATTGACTAGAAAATAGAACCCTCCGACATAAGATTCCTAGAACTGTTTCCAAAATCAGAGGTCACCAAAGTGATGGTCAGTGGACCACTTGTGGTCCATGAGAAAATTTCACTGGTCCTAAGAAAAATGAGGAATATACTTACTCATCCCATTAAGTTATGTTTTAAGGGAAGAAATCAAATTATTTTTTCAGAAATTATATTATCCGAAATTGCAAAAATTCTTGTCCGCTAGCAAAGCTTGCATACTTAGCAGATATGTTTTCCCTGTTAAATGAACTAAACATATCCTTGCAAGGATAACTTAAAAACCTGTTCATACTACGAAGTAAAATGGATGCAATTAAAAAGAAAATAGTGCTGTAGCAAACGAGGTTGTTTGAAAACGATTTGAAAATATTTTCTAATTTTGATGAATACATGAAGGAAAATTATGTTAACCAGAAAGTAGTACCTATAGTTAAAAGGCACATGGAATCACTTACAGTATATTTTGCTCGTTATTACCCAAAGAATCAGGTACCAGACACGATAATATGTGTTTAAAAGATCCGTTTGCAGTGAAAATTCAGGGTAATAATTTAATAATTTAAACCTGCGTCTGAAAAAGTCTGAGTTATGCTTCATCGACTTATCGCCCGATGAAATTCACAAATTTAAATTTCATTCATCCTTATAAAGATCTCAGTTTTGGCTTTTCATAAAAAGTGAATACATTTTTCTTAGTGAACTGGTGATGAAAATTCTGATTCAATTCTCTACAACTTAAAGATGTGAAAAGGCATTTTCATCTATCACAGATATCAAAACATGATACCGATCTCAGCTTCAAATAAATGCAGTGCTCCCGTCTTGCAGTAAAAATGGATCCAAGAGAGCCCATAAACTTACTTCAAGTAAGCAAGAACATCGATCCCATTAGGAATGTATAATGCTAAAAGTTTCATATTCTTAAACCAATTTTTGTTTGTTTTGTTTTCACAGTTTTTGTTTATTTTATTTATTTGTCGTTTATTAATAAAGTTTTCATAATTTGCTTACAATTAATAGTTTCATTTTATTAACTAGGTACGTTTTATATGTTTTTAGGTCACAATTTTGTTTATAAATATATTTAACACTTTAAAAAAATCCAATTAGTGGTCCGTGGAATTTAAATTATGAATTTACTGGTACTTGAGGTCAAAAAGTTTGGTGACCGTTGTCTTTAATCATAGATACGTCCTTCAGATCCAAAAATACTCAATTGACTCGATTAAAATTTTTTGATTTATTTTCAAGGGTAACAAAAAATGCGTCAAATAATTCCCGATAACGGAATATCGAGGTATCTTTCTACCACGTGAATCCTAGAAATCATTAAACAGCAATCTGGTATATCCTTACCTCTTCTACATAAAATTAACATGACAATATTTTGTAATTATCATCTCCATAAACAACGACAACTTTAACCAAGCAAAAACATCATACCTCTTTCCTAGCCTTGAGAACCTTAACAAATCTGTGGTGATATTTGTCAGGCCATTGTTTTGACAGGGCTTTTGCAGCAGCGTGGGCAGCCTCTACCACTCCCTCGTCACTAATATCAACTTTCTCGAAGGCTCCATAGGCGAGGGAAGCAAGAGCAACTAATAATACAAGCTTCAGCATCCTGGATCAAGAGATTTATCGGCCCTGTTGTCTAATAAACTTGACTGAATTACGATGGTGTTACAAAAATCAGTCTAGCCTTATATATCTCATCATGGTTAAGCAGGTGAATGTTCCCAAACCCCTTCTACTCATCGCTGATAATATCTGATTGTAGTGATTATCTCTCTGTTTTTCTTCATTGTATTGATAAGGGATAAAAAAAGAAGCACTTAGCCCCACTAAAAATGATGTCTTGTACACTAAAATCTATTTTCGCGAGAACCTTAACTTCATAGTATTCTCGCTATCAGTTATGATTAACGATAATTCAACATACTACTCTCATTATTAATTTCAGCTTCTCAGATTTTTTCTTCTACGATGACCGATTATTCAGACAGCAATATATCTTTCCGAAATTCAAGAAACTAGAAAACGAGTGGAAATTTACACTTTACGTTAGAAAACGTGCGTTTAATAGAGAAGCTTGCTTATTAAAGCATGACTATTCTATAAGCTTGTAATAAAAAATAATTTTTTGTGAACGGCACCTGGGATTTTTTTCCCAAAGCTCCAGCAAAAACGCATTGCGAAGGTAAGCAGCAAAATTATCAATCAGAAAAAAGGAAAAAATGACAAAAAAATATTGCCAGTATGTTAATAATAAAAACTTCTAAATTTATGTATATTTTTTATAAATAAAAAACACGTTACCAATATCTAATTGTGCAATCAAATTTTTCGGTTTTGACAGCTTAGGCTTAGTCTTAGTAAAAGTTGCATCGTTGTATTATTCATTTGTTTACAAACCAAATTAATGGTTAACATAAAATTACAGATCCTAATTCACATAAAAAATAATTAATAACAATAATGAAGATATCGGTCAATATTTTTCATAAAATGAAAACTTTGGAATAATATTTAAGACATGAACCTGCGAAAAAGATCATTTCAAGAGCAACATTCATCATATTTCGATGTTATTACTATTCTAGCTTCTTCCAAACATCAAAGAAAAATAAATAGAATGCAATAAATTCAAATCAATTAATTCTAATCAAAGTGTTTTAAAAAATTAAATAAAAATCCAAGCGCATTTTTGTTTCTGTAGCAAACCCGTAATTTTCGTTTTACAGTCGAATCTGTTTTTGTGCAATTTTTTCATGCGATATCCTTTTTGTGCGATTTTTATGCGCGATATTTTTTATGCGGTGTATAAATTTCAATGGCTTTGGCGCCACAGTAATATTTTCTATTTACTAGTGGAGTAAAGGAGAATGTTGGGACCCCCTAATAAAAATATACAGGGATTCAGCTTTCTAACAAATTGGAAAAGCATTTTCTTAAAACAGATACCATTAAAGAAAGGAGTATAAAATTCCAAACAGAGCTTCAATCATGTATAGCTGGTTATCGTGACAATTACAAGCAACAGACCAACCGTCTTTAGTCACAAAAACTTATCTCGTACTTTATGTTGCCAAAAGATAAATCAAATGAATTTTCACCTTCAAGTGACGAAAGCAATTTTGAACTTATTCATTACAGGACTTAGGATTACGATAAGTAGCGTTGAATTATGTATGTGCATTTTAAAGACTTATCCGTATATACAATGAGGAACTATATGTTTTTAAAATGTTTCCATGTGTAATATTTAATTATTTTTTTTTGTTCTGGAAGTACTCTTACATAAATTTCGTAAATAATTGGCATATTTTATACATGCGACTTTTTTTATGCGGTCCCTATCCACCGCATAAAAAAAGTTTTTTGTAGTATTTCCATGAATTAGTTTGTTATATGTAAGGATTTATGAAATTTTTGAATATTTTTTGTGCTATTTTGTTCATGCGGTCCCTATCTACCACACAAAAACAGGTTCAACTGTATTTTGAAACAAATAATTATCCTCTTCGTATTTCATTAGCTATCCTTCTTTTGCCATTGATGCATTTGCACGTGCGTCAACAGAAGTAAATATGACACGTGGCATGTATCACTACCTATTTTATAACGATATGGCATGCTTTGTTGATGCATGCATACGTGCGATAATGGTCTCTACTTGCAAGTTTCAATTACACTGAGAAAAAAATTGCAGGAATTTTCTGAAAATACTAGGAACAATTACTAAAATCTTCTTCAAATCCAATAGGATTTTCTTATATATACCAAGAATTATTCTTTATTTTTGGGGAAAAGATTTATGATAATTAATTATGATTTTCGATTTTTTTTTTTCTACAAAAGCTTACGGAAATAGGGAATGTAAGAAATTAATTTGCTAAGTAAGAATCATTGTGATGTTAAAGGAAAATTACGAACAATTTTTCACAGTTTTACTTTTGCATTCAATTTTGAACTTTTAATTTACTTTTGGAAAAAGTTAAAGCAATATCATGACACTTGGCATATTAAATGATGAGCTTCTGTGAATACCAGCTTGATAGAAATTTGTCTCCAATCCACACAGCCCAGCCATTTTGACGTTGGGATCACCAAGATGACAGTCAGTGTTCACACATGCGTCAGTGTGTTTAGTGCTTAGCATTTATTATGTCCTTTGGAAAAAATTTCCACATTAAAAACACCTTGCATATCTAAATCAATTTATCTTAATAGCTTGTCTTCTCTGAAAGGTAAATCAAAGCACTGGCAAGTTTGGGTTTATGCTTCTTAGTAAGTGTTTTAGAATTCAACTTGGGCAGAACTTGTGTTGATGTAAGCAATCCTCACAATTTCACAGACATTTGTAAACTGAACACAACATTTGATAATGATTACAGCTTATAGCTTCTTAGTCTTATTCCTGAAATTATGCCACTTTCAACCGGGGCTTACTTCCTTTTTAGACGTTTGCTCAGCCCTCTTTAAAGGCTCCAACATAGTTAATTTCCGTTTCAGCTCTCATAATATTTTCTACATACGTTTTTTAGTCTGAAAATTATTTTCACGCGCTTTAGTCTCTTTCATTTTAAGGAAACATGATACCATTTACAAATGAAGCTTTTTTTTTTTCATAATTTTTTTTTTTCAATTCCTTCTATGTGTATGAATGATGTAAAAAGATTTGGTGCTCAAAATTTCATAAGAAGCTAACCATTTTTTCTGAGAGAAAAACCTGAAACTTATAAAATAATTTTAAAATGTTATTTTTCCTACAAAAATTGACGTACATATATGAAATTTGATTTACAAATACGTCAAACTATGTCAAGGGTGTTTTTTTACAGGTATAGAACTTTAAATTGCAACAAAACAACGATGTATTATTCGATTGACGTGAATTGTTTTTTATTCGAAAGATAATCTTATGGCATTACATTTTAAATATGATTTCTGGCATAGGACTGCCACGGCTGGCTCGAATGTAGTCCAATCTGGACGTCCAATTTTCGATGACTTTTTCCAACATTTGTGGCCGTATATCGTCAATAACACGGCGAATGTTGTCTTCCAAATGGTTCAGCGTTTGTGGCTTATCCGCATAGACAAATGACTTTGCATAGCCCCACAGAAAATAGTCTAGCGGTGTTAAATCACAAGATCTTGGAGGCCAATTCACAGGTACAAAACGTGAAATTAGGCGGTCACCCAACGTGTCTTTCAATAAATCGATTGTGGCACGAGCTGTGTGACATGTTGCGCCGTCTTGTTGGAACCACAGCTCCTGGACATCGCGATTGTTCAATTCGGGAATGAAAAGTTAGTAATCTGGCTCTAGCATACCGATCACATTGACTGTAACATTTGTGTCCTTCATCGTTTTGAAGAAGGATTTAGCCCATAAAGCGCACCAAACGTCAGTTTTTCTGGATGTAACAATGTTTCGACACACACTTGTGGATTCGCTTCTCCAAATGCGGCAGTTTTGTTTGTTGACGTAGCCATTCAACCAGAAGTGCGCTTCATCGCTAAACAAAATTCGCTTATGAAAATCGGGAACAAAGGCAACCTCGCTTTGGGCCCATTCGACGAATCTACGCCTTGCTTGATCATTTTTAAAATGTAATGCCACAAGGTTATCTTTCGAATAAAAAAAAATTCATGTCAATCGAATAATACATCGTTGTTTTATTGCAATTTAAAGTTCTATAATTCTAAAAAAAACACCCTTTATAACAAAAGTTGGTATAGGTTTTGTGATAACATGATTGGTATTCGTACAAGACTTCTTTTTATGAATGCTGATTGAAAACTCCTTAAAAAATGTGTTAATTCTAAATTCAATTGTTTATTTAAAAAATAAGTATTCCTTTGATTGAACAATGTATACCAACCTTTGTTCCATTTACTATTAGCAATAAGTTAAAAAAATTTATAATTATTAAGCACAATAAAAAAAATGCCTTAGCATTTTAAATGAAGTCAAACTTGTTATTTTATCTTTCCGAGATAAATCAGATTAAAGTTTTGATTTGATATTGGGGTGTGAATATACAAAAACAAACGTAAAAGCTATCACAACTCTGCGTTTTTTAAACTCGGAGATTTCAAATTTTGTGAGTTAGTAAAAAAAGTATATAAAAAATAATTTAGGCTAAAAAAATTAGATTTGATTTTTTGACCGATTTTTCCCAACCGAATTGTACTGGTTCCCTTAAGAATCGAATTATAGCAAGAATTTTACATCGGCGGGATATTTTCAATTATTTGAATCATTTAAAACGGGTATAAACTATTACCAGCACAATCAAATTTTTCTGTTGTTGTTGCTCATGCCACCTGTCTGACATAGTCAGATCGAGGCCTAAGAAATTCATCGTGGCAATGAGCTAGATGTACGCCTATCGTTGGCCTTAGCCTTGAGCACCATACAGGTGACAGCACGATTTAGTTCGGTGAAATTCCCGAAGGGACGATCGAACATTCCAATAGATGGCACCACCATCTATCTCCACCTCCCCAATTAAGGCCTGGAACTGAAGTGGAAGGAAATTTTCTCCAGTTCCCTGCACTCGTGATTCAGCCCATTAGATTTTCGAGCCCACTGATTTAACGAGCACGCACTCCGTGTGTACTCCGGAGGTATTTGGCGGTACGGGCATCGAACCCAGGCCGTACTATTCCGGTTTTCCGGTGTGTGAGTCGGTGCTCTAACCACTAGGCTACCCACGGCCCTAATTTTTCTGTAATGCTGTCTGATGTTATCCAATAGATGGAGGCATTTAGTACGTATGCTCGAAATTGTAACAGCAGTTTTTCCATAGCCCTGTTTAAAAGCAATAGTTACAGACTCGACACTGTCCTTGAAAATATAATATAACCAAACAAAACAATAGCCTTCGCATTGACATGTGTAATGTTTTAATTACATGTATGTAATATTGTCACTAAGAACATAAAATATTACTAGAATACTGGTATTAAATGTTTTACAGACTAATATATATTATCATATACTGTTCTTATCTTCCTTGTTTTTCATTATTACTGATATGACCCTAAGCATTTTATTGTTTTCTTCATATTTTTTATTACTCGTAAATGTGTAAAAGAAGGTCATTGATACAGGAGCAATCCATTTGGGAAAGCATTAGTTACTATCAAAGATCCTTGGAATCAAAGAAATGTTAAGCCTTCCTCAAATACAGTGATTCCCAAAGGAGTCTATATAGACCCCTTTGGGGAAGGGGTCTACGTCAGTAACAAAATAATTTGAGTCCATGAACAGTGAATGGAGGGGTCGACGATAATGGCTGTCATTAAACCGGATATTGACTTTAATTTGAAAAAAATTAAATCAAGGAAACCAGATTTTACCTATTTAATAGATTTATTTACTAAATTTAATGAGTTCAAGTTGCAGTTAAAGGTGGCAGAATGCGTTTTTCAAACAAGGATCCTCAATCCAACGCTATACGCTTTTTATTTATCCCGAATTATGAAACATCTTGATAAAGGTTTTAAATGCACTTCCTAATGAGAATCATTTTCTGCGCGGTTGCCAATGTAAAGAGAGAAAGAAAAGTCTTGACACACTACTCACGAGAAGGTGTCTCAATCTAAAAAAGACTAGACACTACTCACCAAGGAGTTTTAGAGTTAAGCCTGACAAGATTGGCACCAAACGTTAAAAAAATTTGTTGCCTTTCGAACTCAATAGAATCATCCCTAAATCTGAGATTAATACATTTGCTGTTCAGTTATTTCATATTTTAATTAAATTTTTTATTTTTAATTAACTAACATGTCGTTAAAGGAAGTTAATCACTTTACTGCAACAGTTAGAAATTTAAATCTTTTAAAGTTTTTTTTATACCAGCTGCCAAAAACACATTTAAAGTTGATAAAATTTGCGAAAAATAATATTAGGTAAGCTTGAGGGTCTACCACAAACCAGAAACCATGGTAAGAGGTCTATCAGACAAAAATGTTTGGGAACCTCTGCTCCAATAGATCAAATAAAACCTATTACCAGCGGTTCTTGCCTTCCTCTGTGGTCCACGAACCCCGAGGTCCACGAAGGTGTCTTCATTTATTATTAAAATTTTCTTCTTTAAAAACTCTGAAAGACGTGGAAAAATTTAAAGATGTGACTTCCTAGACCGCAAACACAACGTCCATCCCAAATGACCTTTTGAGGTCACTTTTGAAAACATAATAATCTCGGGCCGCACATAAAAATATGTACCTTTATATCAGATTTGGAAACAAAAAAAAGCATTTATTGGAGTAGAAATATAATACAGAAAGAATTATTATTATTGTTTCATTATTTTTCATGTATACAGACATAGATAATATAATAATGTTTACATAATATAATAATGCAATGATCAAATAATGGTTAAAATATTACAGTGTGTGTTACCATCTTCTTGAAAATTACGGTGTTCCTATTGCTCGTTACTGATTGTTGAAATTTGATAGTACTGTCATTCGCAACTGATTAAGTATACATTTCCCTTTATCTTAACCATCTTGAATATTTTTTTAAAACTTTAAAAAACATCTCTGACTGCCTCTTGCTTTTTGGGCACTCTAAACGAAAAAAGAGGAGGAGAAACGAAAGTCGCACACATAGAGAATAATATACCATCCATAGTAAAGGATTTGCATAATCCTATTCACACAAAATTTATTAAAGTAATTTACTATAGTAAAATCAAATGTAACTGTTTGATAAAACATAAATCTATTTTAATCTAAAGGACATTTCTATTATCAAAAAGATTTATTCTGAAACAAGAACAGGTAACAGGCAAATACTTTGTAGATATATATATATAAATTTCCCCTCAAAATAATTTCAACATGAAGAAACTTTAAAAATCTGATACTTAAAAATCTCTTTAAAAAGTCAGCGGGCCGCACTTTGCGTACTATCAAGCCGCATGTTGGACACCCCTATTCTAGACTAAATCACTAAATTACGTCCTGTGAAAAAAAGCTACTAAAAACATGTTTTTACGTAAATTGTATTTCGTATTTCAAATCCAGAATATTAATTCTGTTTAATTAGCAGAGAGCAAATCTTAAGGGTTATTGAGGGACCTTAACCATTCAGCCATTTGTTGGGAGTCAGAGGGGTGCTAAACATTTTGGGGGGTCCGAAATCAGGCTGATACATAAAGGGAGCCCACGGTGATTGGAAATTTAAGAACTGTTGCTATTACGATTGAAAAAATACTCGTACAATCATGAACTTCATTTTAAATATCTATTACAATTGCAAAAAGGCTAGACTTCTAAATGCATTAAAAATTTAACAAAATTGTTAGGTTTTACAAATTTTAGTTATAAATTCACTCTAAATCAGTGTTTCTCAAACTGTGGGCACACCTCTAGGGGGCGAGGTTACCCCACAAGGGGGCGAGCTTATCATAAAGTCGAAAATGAAGATTATTTTTTTAAAAATTTTAATTTACTGAAAGCAAGCAAAAAATGCTTTCTGACATAATAGAAAAAAAATACACACATTTACATCGATATAATACACTTATAAATGCATCAGTAGTGTCCAATGTATTTCATAATTAATTTAACAGTACTAAGTTAAGAATAAGTCTAATAATTACCAGTGATCCTACGGGCATGTCATAAAATTACATACAACATTTAGCATTTATCTTGATAATTTGTATGGTTTATAATTAGAGTAGCACTGTCGCTTTACCCTCAAAGTATATTATTATTGAATTCAATACATTATTATATGGAGGGGGCGCGAGAAAAATTATGATTGAAAATTGGGTCGCAAGTATAGAAAGTTTGAGAAACACTGCTCTAAAATAGGACTAACGTATAACAAATAGTTAGTTACGAGTGGAGTTTCGTAGTACATTAAGCGAAGAGTTACGTATCGGTTGAATAATTTTTAAAGTCGTAAGTTATTTTCTTTTACGAAGAGTTTTGGATACTATATAATTAATTGCCTTTAACTTTAAAAATAAATCGATTTTAATAATGCACGCTGTGAACAAGAGAGGTTTTCGCAAAGTTTCTCTCTTTATAACATACATCTAAATTTTTGTTACAATTTTTTTTTTTCTTTAAAAGCTAGACTTTAACTTCATTAGAGAATTCTAGAAAGATCATTAGTAAAATAGAAAGTTTTTAGTAGGTTATTGGTGACTCGTTTGATTCATTTTAATGAGTAAAAATTAATAAAACTCTTCTTTTACTTTAATTCTTTTGTAAACAAACTTAGCACGTTTTCTTTCCATTTACTCAATGTGTAATTTTTTCACAAAAAATAGAAATTTAGCTTTAAAGGTTTTGAATCATTACATTTATAGATTTTGAATCATTAGCTTTAAAATTCCATGCAACCACAAAATATGTCATGGAATGAATCAGACAATGTGTTGTTAAAAAACAGGAATTTTTTTTTAATTTTTATTATGTGCAGTAGAACGTCGTTTATCCGAACGTAAATTATCCGGAGCGTCAAATATCTGGACCAGTTTTATTTATTTATTTATTTTGTCAACCACATGTACTGTATATGAACACGTTTTTGAACAGGACAATGCTCAGCAATTGATTCGCATGAGGCCAAAAGTAACGGGAAACCACAAGGTCAGGGATATTAAGGGAATTTCAGTTGTTGAAGATGATGTAGAAACCTGGATGGCATACGATGGAGAAGACTGTGGGTTTCAAATGCTAAATGATGACGAGATTGTGACTTCCGCGCAAGAAGAATCCGACCCTGTCGACGATGAAATGGAAGAAAACGAGGACAACAACGAAAGTAGCAAGGGTCCATCAAATGCTGGCGCGTTTTCTGCGTTAGACACAGCTTTGGAGTAGTACGAACAACAATCAGAGGGCCGTCCTGCTCAGCTACTGCTACTCAAGAGAATCACAGGTCTTATACAGCGAAAACTCGAAGGTGTATAACGGTACAGTGAAAAGTATAAGTGATTATTTTTAAAAATAAAGGTAAAATTGCGAGATTTTGCACCTATTTTGCTTCTTCTTCTAGCGCGTTTTCCCGCATATGATGATTTTAAATATTTAAGTAGTGTCCGGATTCATAAACTGCGTGGATCGCATTCGGTGTTCGGTTATCCAAACAGTGTCCGATCCAACTGATTCGGATAACAACTGATTCGGACGTTCTACTGTATAAATTATAGACTGTTCAAAAACAAAAACGAGGGCATATTACGAATTGTATAACATTGGTGCTTTTTTCAATTGTTTGTAATATAAAAAAAATTAAAGTCCATTAATAGATGCCTGAAATTTTTATTTCGTTTTTTAAAAATTTTACAAATTATCGGCTTTTTTATGTTTGATGCATATCACAATGTGAATTAAGTACTTAGAAATCTTCCCCAAAAATTAGAAAAACATAGAATGTTTTCATTTACTCTATCATTATCATGAGAAAAAGCTCCATTAAGCAATGCATTTTATATTCTTATACACTTGTGAATTATGAACTAAAATATAATATACAATCATTCTTACAAAAAAAAAACCAAGAAAATTTCTTAAAACATCTGGACATTTCTAAAATATTGAAATTTTGTGCAGCAATTTTTCTAATATTTGTACCCTAATTATTATTATAAAGAAATTAATTTATTCTTAATAATTCTTACAGAAAGTCTTATTGAAAAACATTTTTAATTTTCATGTTATAATCTTTTTTTAAAAAAAATTCAAAAATTCTTGCCATTCTAAGCCACAGACACCTCTTTTAGCTTTGATTATGATTATATTCGCTTACTTATTAGTTAACTTTTATATGCAAAATGTAAATTAGGTGTTTTATTACCAAAAAAATATCCCGCTTTTCTCATAAACTTATTCTTCAAAATTCCTTTTTTATTTTCGTTAAGTTCGAACAAAATATGTATAATTTCAAGTTATCAAAGTAAAGAAGTATTTATTCGGTTTCACATAAACAATCGTTTCTGAAATATTTTTTAAATATAATGATATTAATACATGGAAACATTAAGAAATTTTCCACATATTTGAAAGTGTAACGTTTATTATTGCTTTCGCAAACGTAATATTTATTATTGTGTCACTAACATCATCAAAAATTCATGTACTTGTTTATTTAAGTACCTGAAGTGTATTAAAAATGTTTAATTGGCTATATTTTATGTAAAATATATACCTTTATGTACCGTAAATATCCATTTTTGACGTTGTCAAGGCAGGAAAATTCTAATAAAATGTTTTCTTAAATTCGTATATTCTGCATGTGTTTCCTGTTTATATTGCATTAAACTTGTACCGCACTATTTAAGCTGATAACAAACTTGGAATTATTAATCTACTAAATTTTGATATTAATTTTAATACAATTTAAGTATGGTTACATTTTCTTCAAATACACTGCTGGACAATTGCTAAGGATGGATAACACTATCATCCATAGCAACCACAAAAGGAAAGGAAGCAAAATGTGGAAAATTAGAATAAGTGCGGGATATTAGTAAGAAGAAGTATGAGTATATGCAATTTTATTTTCCACGTCTGTTCATCACGTGATAGCGTTCATAAGAGTTTTAAAGGTTTTGAAGCGTGTGGACAGTTGTTGTTTCAAGTCAAAGTTTTACAGGGGAAAGATTTAATAGACGAACTTAAAATTTTTGGCATGTCTTCCCGACATCAGATAGATGATTTTATGCGTGGCCGAATTATTGGAAAGATCGAAGAAGGGCGAAAAATAACAGATGTTGCCAGGGAGTTCGACATCGCTCACAGCGTTGTTTCACGGCTGTGGAAGTCATTTAAAACTATTGGAATGTGTAGTAGACGGCACGGGGGAGGTCGTGTTAGAAGTACGACGCCTGCAGAAGACAGATATATCGTCCTATCAGCAAAACGGAACAGACGTACCACAGCTCAGCAGGTGGCAAATAAGTTTCTTGCTGCCTCAGGAAAGCAGATCTCCTGAAAACTGTTGCCAGACGTTTGAGGAGAAGAACTATACGCACGCAGACCTGTTGTGTGTGTCCCATTGACCAGATAGCACCGTACTGCCCATTTGCAATGGTGTCGTGAGCATCACATTTGACTGAACAGGACTGGGCATGCGTACTATTCTCAGATAGAGAGTAGGTTCAGTCTGTCATCGGATTGTAGACGCCAACTGATCTGGCGCCAGAGTGGTACTGCTTATCGTCCAGAAAATATCCGGAAAAGGACCGATATCCGACATGCAGTATCATGGTGTGGGCCGGCATCATGATCAATGGCCGCACGCGCCTACATGTGGTTGCGAATGGGACTATGACGGGCCAACGATACATTGTTGAAGTTCTACTTCCTCATGTTCGTCTTTTCGTGGTGCTGTCGGTGATAAATTTGTTTTATGGACGACAACGCAACATGTCAGCGAACAGTCGCTGTTCGGGATTGTCTAGACAGCGAGGGTATTCAGCGTCTCGTATGGCCAGCGCGTTCTCAGATCAAAACCCAATTGAAAATGTGTGGGATGTGCTTTGGGGAGGCAAGTTGCTGGTCGAAACTATCCTCCGACAAACAAGAACACCCTCATCCGTGCACTCACAGAGGAATGGGATAAATTGCCTCAACAGCTGCTGGATAATGTTGTGCAAAGTATGGTACGACATGTGGAATATTGCATCACATTCCACGGTGGACATATCCGTACTGATACCTTTCTTTGGTGCCTGCTGACTTTTAGATGCATTGTTCATTTCTCCGTACGCAGATCAAATGAAAAATTTTTTTCTTTTAGATGTTTCACAGCTTTGTACTTTCAAGAACAATAAATATTATTTATTCTAATGTCTGAACAATGTGACAACAATATTTTATCCTACTAGGCCTCGTGTCTCGCTTAATGTTATGCTACATAGCAATTTGTGATCCGTCATAGCAATTGTCCAGCAGTGTACTAAGCATTTATATGCATATAAGTTATAAAGAAGACTCATGTGACTCATTGAAATTTGAAAGGTTTTA
>BMAU01010892.1:0-10779 GCA_019973935.1 Trichonephila clavipes | reverse complement strand
TTGCAGACTGAATATATTTCACAGTGCTTCATAATCACCTAAGAAAACGGATTTTTCGAAAAAAATTCCTTTTAATGGTGTGCCAAATAAAAATGTTATAGAAAAAAAAGAAATATGAAAGAAAAATGTCAATCTGACTTTCACGAAACCGTTTTCTTGATTCCTTGTTTCAAATTTGGTGGCTCCAAATAATAAGCCTGATAAATACACTCTTCATTATTTTTAATTGATTGTTGACCAAGAATGTTTTACTCGGGCCTTAATCCCTGCCTTATTTCCGTGAAGGTCATAAATTTCCTACATATTTATGGCACCTGCTTCTACTGATAATCGTTTGAAATAGTTATGCCACCATTCAATACTTAGTTTCCGAGGGATAAGTGCGAGGGGGGGGTAGAGGTCTGTTTATTGCCACGTGTATGGTGAGAAGAACTTGACCATTCTGTTAGCGTTCCACTAATCCGACGATACTCCTTTTTCAAGAGTATTTATTGCCTCCTGTGGTTTTTGGAACTCAGTGTAATAACTGACCATTAAGGAAAATTGATAGTGGACGTGTTGAAAATATGATTCGGCTTATGTAGGTACGATCGAGAGAATCACGTACGAAATATTTATCCTACTGTACTATTGGATAACATTGCTGGAACGCCAGATTTTCTTTCTTAAGTACGAATTAAACTTTTTCAATATCTTTATAGTATAATAAAATAAAAGTGAAGAAGTTCTAGAACCGACAGTGCTAAAGAAGGAAGAAAATGAAATTCACAAGACACAAAAAATGTAGATGCAAAAAAGTCTTAGGACTAAAATAGAGACATATTATGGTTTCTAAAGTTGCCACTGAATTAGACCAGTGATTTCGGGTTAGCAATGCTTTATGGATCCAACCTTCCCCGTACAGCAGAAATTTTCGACATAATAGGGGAAGAAAATAGAGCCATGTTGAAAAGTTAAGACTATTTCTAACACATGAATGATGAACCTGACAATATAGTAAAATAAAATTAAGAAAGGAGAACAATAATGAATCTCTCAAGGATATTATATATTAGCTGTCCTAAGTCAGCAATGTTTATAATACTGCAGCATCCATTTTATAATTTTAATCTGGTGTCCTTCATTGTATGTTCTCTTTACTGTCTCTGTGTTTTTTTTTTTCGAATGTGATTGATGTAAAAGTTTCTCTTGTTTGTAGAGAATTAGACTATATATATATACAGGGTGTTTCAGCTAAGATGTTACAAACTTCTAGGAGAGGTAGGGGACAACAAGACGACTCGAAGTATATAGGCAATGCTGGGTCGGAAATGCTTTCCTAAGGCTCCACGCACCGACAAAATTTAGGGTGCAAAACTTCAACTGGTCTTAAAAACGGGAAAAATTATCGAAATGCTTTGGGTTTTGGTCAAAATTATTGTTATTATTTATTATTTCATAAAAAAAATTCTGAACAATATTGCTGCTAAAGCATCGCTAGAGGGCGCTTTAGACTTTGGAACGCTAGGAAAAAAATTTTTCAATATTTTTTAAAGTTTTTGATGGCTTTCATAAGTTGAAACTTTAACTTGAATTTTGATACCAGATTTGGTATCCTCCGGGGAAAATTGATGTAAAAAATCGAACATTGTTCAGGGCACTTAAAGCACAAACGGTGCTAAAAACGAGCAAAATGTTGGATTTCGGTGCGGTTTGCACGAAAAGCATTCCGTTACTGACTAATTTGTTCAAAATAAATTTTGACTTGGTAGCCATTAATCAAAGCCAGAGGGCGCTTTCAGACATTGCAACTTGGAAACTCATTTGGATAATTTTGTGGTTGGTTGTAAGCCGAATAATTACTAGCAATTTTTCCTCCTAAATGAGATTCGAGTTGGTCTGTGTTGCAAAAAAGTAATTTTATAGCAAAAAATTTTAGTAAAAGAGGGTAAAAAACACAAGTACCAAATTACAAGAAGTAAAACACAAGGAAAGATTCAAAATAGGAGGAAAAAAGCTGTTTACTAACTGCTATGCATAATCATAAAAGAAAAAGTAAAGAAAAGAAGGAAAACTGCTGTCAAAGGAGGTGTTCGAACTGACGCCCGTCGCATGTGATGCAGGCTTCACATCTTCGCTTCATGGAGCGTCGAACATTCGATAACATTTCTGGAGTGTTTCGTATTTCCCCGGCTGCTGCACTGATGCGTGCTACAAGTTCCTTGGCGCTGTTTACGGGTGTTTCGTACACCAACGATTTCATTTGCCCCCAGAAGAAATAATCCAGACAGGAAAGGTCTGGCGATCGGAGAAATCAATGCACTGGACCTCCACGGCCAATCCATCGTTCACCACATACTGCATCCAAGTGATTCCGAACAGAAATACTGAAATGTGCGGGGCTCCATCTTGCTGGAACCACATGGAAGTACGAGTCGCAGCGGTAACGTGTGCTCTGTCCAATAACTTTGGCAAAACTTGTTCCAAGAATATCAGGTTGCGTGGACCAGTCAGGTGACCAGGCAGAATGTAGGGTCCTATTAGATGATCCCCTAGAATGTCAGCCCATACGTTAACCAGGAAACGATCCTGTGCAGCCCGAGTACGTGTTACATGTGGGTTCGCTGCTGCCCACGAATGGCTGTTATGGGTGTTGAAAATACCCTCTCTCGAAAAAGACGCCTCATCTGTGAACAACACGGATGCTTCAAAAAAAAGGGATTTGCAATTCGTTACTGCAAGTACCACTGTGGAAAGGCCTGACGAGGTGCAAAAGTCACATTCTTTTAGTGACTGGACGTACTGGTAGTGAAATGGATGCAGGGCACTATCATCGAGAATCCTCAAACGCTACTGTATGAAATCCCGATTTCATTAGCGATACCTCGTGTACTTAAACTGGGAGTGGTCTCTACCATATCTAGTACAATTTCCTCGTTCAATTCGGTACGTGCTGCCTTCTGGAATGAACCGGTCCCACATAATTGCTGGTGTAGGCGAGCAAATATGGTATGAGCAGGAGTCCGCCTGACAGGATGCTTTTCGGCGTACAACCTCTGAGTGGCTCGACCGTTGCAATCTGTGGCCCCGTGCGTCAGAATCATATCTGCTTTCTCTGCGTTCGTGTACTCTGTCATCGAACAGCCAGTCTGTGTGCGATGGAAATAAAGCTTCCTTCCAGCGGACTCCTGTGGCCGCGGTAGCCGAGTGGTATAGGTATCGGACCGTGGCTTGCTTTGTCAAGGGTTCGAGCCCAGTACCACTAAAGACCCGCCGTGTAGGGCAGCGATGCACGTTAAATCTGTCGAGAGCTGAAACGTCCTCCCGTTGGTGTGGTGTGGTAGTTAGGAGAGGGGGTGCCAGCTCAGGTGTCGTCCACGTCACTTGACCATGGTTCAAAATTACGTGGTCCGTCGCCAAAAGCCCTCGTGTAGCTGAACAGTGCGACGTTAATATTCAATCAATCAACCAGCGGACTCCTTCTTATCGTTCTGTCCCTCTGGCGGCTAATTCAACTCGCAACGGGGAATTTTGCATATTCTGCCTTTAACACTCTCTCGCTAAAATTTTCGCCGAGAACCCTTCTCGCTTTATTCACTGCCACGACACTTGCAATTCCTGGGCTACGTATCAGGCTTTCGATGGTATTACTGCTTCAGGAAGGCATTTCCGGACCACCTTTTTTATGTTATTCCGAGTCGTCTAGGTGTACTCGACCTCGTTGGTGGAAGAGTACACCTAGATGACTCGGAATTACATAGGAAAGGTCGATCGGAAATGCCTTTTTACTTGTCTGAAGCACCTCTGGTTTTAAATTTGGCAACAATGTCAAAATTTGTTTTGAACAAATTAGTCAGCAAAGGAATGCTTTTCGCGCAAACCACACCTAAATCCAACATTTTGCTCGTTTTTTAGCACCATTTGTGCTTTAAGTGTCCTGAACAATGATCGATTTTTTACATCAATTTTCCCCGGAGGATACCAAATCTGGTATCAAAATTCAAGCTAAAGTTTTAACTTATGAAAGCCATCAAAAAAAACTTAAAAAATATTGAAATTTTTTTCCCTAGCGTTCCAAAGTCTAAAGCGCCCTCTAGCGATGTTTTAGCAGCAATATTGCTCAGAATTTGTTTTATGAAATAATAAATAATAACAATAATTTTGACCAAATCCCAAAGCGTTTCGACAATTTTTCCCGTTTTTAAGACCAGTTGAAGTTTTGCACCCTAAATTTTGTCGGCGCGTGGAGCCTTAGGAAAGCATTTCCGACCCAGCATTGCCTATATACTTCGAGTCGTCTTGTTGTCCCCTACCTCTCCTAGAAGTTTGTAACATCTTAGCTGAAACACCCTGTATATATATATATATACACTGGTGTGCAAAATTAAGGACGAGACGGTTTTTTTTTCAATATAACTTTGTATAAAAGCTTTCCAAATCAACACATTTAATACTGTAAGATCCCCAATATGTAAGGACATGTGTAATGTAAGCAACACTTACTAAAAGAGAAATCAGAGGAATAAAAAGAAGCTTGATTGAAAAAGTAGCATGGAGCGCAATGCGACTGAAGGCCGAAACATCCCTGTGATGGGTGTCCAGCAAGAAACATCCGGTCTTTAGTAGGGGATATGATCTTCCCTGACTGCTAGGCAGGTTTCACAGCGTCTTCCCATGTTGAGAATGAGGGTGTGAATGAGTTGTTGAGGCATTGCTGCCCATTCGTCTTGCAGCGCCAATCGAAGCTCCCGAATCGTTACTGGTGGTAAGGTACGAGCTGCCAAGCGTCTGCCTAGAAAATCCCATACATGCTCGATGGGATTGAGATCCGAAGATCGTGCCGGCCAATCCATACGTTCAATATCCTCACTCTCTAAGAGCTGTTCGGCAGCTACTGTGCGATGACATGGTGCATTGTCGTCCATGAAAAGGAACTGCAGACCCATAGCGCCTTTAAAAAGACGCACATATGGAAGAAGAATCTCGTTACAATAACGGGTCCCGTTGACTGAACCTGCATCGAAGATGTGAAGGTCTATACGACTACCAAGCATGATGCCTCCCCAAACGAGAACACCACGACCTCCATACCTGTCTCTTTCAATGATGTTCGAGGGATGATTGCGGCTTCCCCGCTGTCTCCAGATGAGTATGCGATGAGAATAGCTACTCAAACTGAATCTGCTCTCTTCTGTAAAGAGTACTCGTCCCCATTCATTGTCTCTCCAATTCCGGTGTTCCCGGCACCACAAAGAAAGCCTTCTCCGATGGGCAGGCGTTAAAGGTACACACCGTACAGGGCGTCGTGCAAACAGACCACCACCGTGCAGTCTTCTGGCCACGGTAAAACGCGATATCGGTCGTCCAGTCGCCTGTGTCTTGTGTCTTGCGATTTCTCCCTCTGTCTGCCGCATGTTTCTTCTGGCCTGTAAGACAATGTACCGGTCATCTGCGGGTGTGGTTCCTCGTGGACGACCACTACTGAAGCCCCGGATAGGTGTTCCTGTAGTTTGAAATTGTCTCCAAAGCCGTGAAATGATGCTGTGAGCAATTCCGAACTCTGCAGCCACACTTGTCACACTGCGGCCTTCCTCCAACTTCCCAAGGATTCGACCTCGGGTAAAAGCATCCAAATGTCGTCTAACAGATTGATTATTCGCCATTTCTCGCTGAGGCAGCAAGTCGGTTTGATTTTAACTGCTATACGGCGTGCAATCCCTTTGCCAGAAATACTGATCTTACACCGGCAACATGCTTTATACTACTCAGACACTCCCCCATTACGTCTACCTGCATATCTGCGCATGTGCTACCGTGCATCACCTTACTTAATCTCCTGATTGGTCTTTCTGTCCGCTCTGCCTCTTCGTTCAGCTGATATGCTAATTTTTCGACTTCGTCCTTAATTTTTGCACACCAATGTATATATATATATATATATATATATATATATATATATATATATATATATATATATATATATATATATATATATTTAATGGAAGATTAGGTATGGTCAAAGATTAGTAGCCGATGTTTGTATCTATTGAGTTCTAGTCAGATACATCTTAAGAAATGGGGCAAATGACATGAGGGTTTCGTTTCTTTCAAAACTCAGTCCTAATAAGATCCAGATCTGGATAATTTTAATGATCAACTATTAATCTCATACATATTCTTTGACAAACTAGGCAATCTCAAACTGCAAGTCAACTGTCGCAATTGGCAAGGTTTTATCAGTATGTGATGACCATTCTCCATTACTAGGCCTAATACCATAAACAACCATTCAACTCATTTAGTCTTAATGCGGATTGTGAGTCATGCACATTTACTTGTTTCACATTACCGTTTGTACGAGTATTTGATAATGCATGCTATATATACTGTCCATCTTAAAAGATCACAGGTAAGGCCTCACTTTACATAGAGCTCGGGGCCTCAAAATGTCTTAAGACGTCCCTGGTCTTAGTGCCCCCTAAGACTGGCCGTTTGCATGCTAAATCTGTCCATACTTAATTATCTCGTTCGCATGATGTGAAGTGAGCGAAATTGATGGTTATATTAACACATCAAGCAACACGAGGGCCACGGAACTCTTGGAACGGAATTTGATCCTCGGCCAACCGACGAGGATGACACCTGAGCTACTCCCCCTTCTCCTAACTACTACAGTACACCAAGGCATGGTGTGGAATTTAAGGGTCCTCATCATTTAAGGCCTCATAGGACTCTTAAATTTAATTTTTTCGATTTTTTGAAAAAAATATATGTTAAAGCCTCAACGTTTCTGAGCATTTTGCTACCAAAATTTTGTTGATACTGTTAAAACTTCCGAAGTTATTGAGAAATAACTAGTAACACGTAAGCAAAAACTTGCATCTGCCACGCCCACTTTTGACATCTGTCAGAACACATTCCAAACATTTTAATATTTCGCCGATTAGTTTTATTAAAAGAGCCCCACCTAATATCAGATTGATTTCGGGAGTAGCATAACTACAACTCAACTTTTGACTTCGTTTAATCTAAGCGGGATTGTTTGTTTACACATTTCGATTTTGGATTAGCAAACTTTTTCATTTGTTATTGAAAGCTTTTTGAACATGGATGTTCCATTGAAAAAATTCATCCGGAAAGAGACCAAAGAAGAAAAGATTTCAAGGAAACATGTATCGGAATAGAAATCTCTGTCTGAAAAAGGTATTATTTCTTTTGAAAATGTTTCGCCAAACAAAAGTTCATCTGTGAAAAATTGCCAAGTGCACAAGATTTCAGAAGCTTACGAAAATGTAGTTTGCGCTGAGTTTCAAGGTATAGACTAATCGACATTAGTTTATTATTTTCCCAAATTGAAAAGTTACTTTGTTGCTCTGTGTGTTATGGTAAAAAATAAAAAAATGAGTGAAATCCACTGTAGGATTATTTTCCACATTTCAGTTCACATGCAGAAAATGTAGCATTGAAAAAAACTTAATTCCTGTGAATTGATTGGTATTTAAAAAATATACCTGAAATCAACAGACGGTCTGTTTTGGCCATGTGCTATATAGGACAAGAGGATTGTCTTCGCTCGAGACATTTTGTTCTCTTTTGTGTTTGCCAAATCCAGTGTCTCAAAAGCTTACGACAGAATAAATGTGCGAAGATAGCTGATATAAGTGAAGCGCTTGCAAATGCATCGATGAAGAAAGCTGCTGCTGAGGAAAAATTATTGATGGCAATCTTAAATTCTGTTGTAGTTAGCGGTGATGGGACCTGAAGACCCGTGGGCATACTTCTCTTATTGAAGTTTGTGCATTGATTGGAGCTGACTGCGGGAACGTTCTCGACATGGAAGTCATGTCCTCTTATTGCAAAGGATGTGACTCCTATAAAGGGCCAAAGTTTGGACTAAAATATAGTGCTTTTTTGGCTAAACATCAAATTTTCTGCAGAAAATCATAGCGGATCTGCTGGAGGAATGGAAGTTTGCGGAATGCAGAAAATGTTTTTCCGATCAGAACAAAAACATGGATTATAAAAATCAACGATACATAGGTGATGGTGACCTTTAGATATTTTCGTCTATTGCTGAAAAAAACCATATGGGGATAGTGTTCCCATTGAAAATAGAGTGTGTGGGCCATGTCCAAAAGCAATGGGTAGACCGCTTGCGGAGAAGTTGAAAGCTTTATGGGGGGAAAAGAAGCTCCTCCGGGATGGGAAAACAATTGGTGGGAAAGGTCGCCTAACCGGATGCTATTATAAGCAAATTGACGACTTTTATGGCAATGCTATTCGTGCCAACTCCCATAATGTGAATGAGATGAGGCAAGCTGTTTGGGCTGTGTGGGCTCATACATCCAGCACAGATGATGAGCCGAAACATTGGTTTTGCCCAAAAGGCAAAATAGCTGGTGTAAGTACAATGTTTCGGTTCACAACAATACAGTGAATGAATTTTCTCACAAGAACACCTTACCAAAAGCAGTTTCTGAAGTGATTAAACCTGTTTTTAAAGATTTATCACACTTGAAATTGTTAAGAAGGTGTTTAGGGGGAAAACTCAAAATGCTAATGAGTCATTGAATTCACTGGATTTGGAGTATAGCCCGAAATTAATTGGATCAGGAATTAATGTCACAAAAATAGCTGCATTTATAGCTGCATGTGAATACAATGATGGAAGTAAGAACAGAATTGATCTGATACGTACTTTGAATTTAAAAATAAATAAAACAAATGTTTTGAATTGTGTAAATATTGAAGCAAAGTGCGCAAGTCAGCAGCTAAGAGACAAGTTTCTAAAAACCTCCTTTGAAGCTCGTAAAAGCTAAAAAAACTTAAAAATACTCAAACAAATTGAGCAATGTAAGTTTGCAGAGGGCAATATTTATGCTGCTGGGACTTTAAAGCATACTGGTATGTTTAATTTTCTTTTTTGTTATTTTTTATCTTTAACTTCATTTTTTCTCAAAATGAAAAATTTTGCCTTCCTCGCAGAATTTTTCAAAAACTATTTATCAACAACCTTCATATTACATTGAAGTACCATGTCCCGATAAACAATCAATCAATAAAGGGTCGATTCAACGAAATCGATCAATCCAATCTCGGTCCCCTCTCGGTTCTTTCAGACCTCAATTTCTGGTCTCTGCTCCCCGATTTCACCAAAAAAGACCCTTTTAATCTCCAGGGGTGGGTCCATACACGCCCCTCATCATTGGCAGGCCACAAATATCTGTCCTATTCGTGCGGAACTCACAATAATATTGTCTAGACTGTCAGGAATGTACTGGTGCCAGATTTCTCGTCCGACATCTGGTCACTTTGTTCATCGCAATCAAATCTTTGTTCCTTAGAGCCATTTCTCTCCCCATCTGCCTAGGCGACAGTTTTCTCCGTTAGACTAGCTTCGTCAATAGTCACGAGGTGGGGCACTCCTATATCCATTATGACTTTCAGTCAGAGTGTCGTCGCGGATCCGAGGCCAAACAATAGATAATGACCCGAAAGCCACGTGCACTGTCTCCTAGCCACCTGCTATAAGCTAAAAAAATTGTCATTAATGGAAGGTTGAGGGTCGTACCAGGCGCAGTCTTTACAATATTAACAAGCAAAAAAAGTTGAGAATTCCCCTTACTGAAAATGCTTGAAAAGAAATACTGCAGGGAATATCTTTATTGAATGAAAATGTTGTTCATTTTTTTAAAAATAGTATTATATCCAAACCATGTAGTATTAAATTTAAGATTTGTGTCGTGTAATGTCGAATGTGTGTTATAATAATCGCAAATTTTGTACCGTGTAATAATGAAACCGTGTTTTAACAATACTGTGATCCATGTTGTCTGACTTATTTAAATAAATGCTGCATTATAAAAGCTATCTATTAATAATTGCAAGTTACAAAACTCATAATATAATTCCAATAGTTTCTACAGAAAATTGATTAATTCCAGAAACTTAATAGAGACTGACGAACTTCGCGAATAGCTACACCAATCACTGCGATTGATACAGAAGTTTCGAAATGGTACGAATTAATTCAGTTCATTGAATGCGTGCTATTATTTAAAGCACACGGTAGATGTAAATGAATGCTGAGGAAGACTTATTATTCGCGCCAGACAATTTAGAATAGAGAAATTTTGAATTTTTCGAAGCAGAATATCAGTTATCACACACACATTTTGAATTTGAAGATTTGGGGAATTTTTCACGATGTAACTTAAAATTAGTTTCAGTTTTTATTCTTCAGAAAATGTTCCAAATATATTGCAAATAAGTTGAACTTGGTTGTTCTTTATTTGAGAGCGAAGGAATTTAATGATTAGAAAAATAATTTTTATAAAGTAAAATTCTTGTAAACGTATTTCTCGTAACTGATAACTTTTGAATTCTTCCAATTACTAACAGAGGTACCAAAAAATCCGTCGTATAACGCTCACTTTTACCACAAAAGAAGATAAAAAATTAAGGGTGTGTGTTATACCCAGAGTATAAAAACGATAGCTTTTAAAATATCAAAAGAAATGAGCATAAAAAATTGACTTGTACACGTATCGAAATACTGTTTATTTAAAAGAAATCACGTGCCTTATAAACTTCAAGAACGCTTTAGTTCTACAAGTATACTCTTTATTCTTAAGTCTGATGTAATACATCCAATAAATGACTTTAAAACATAAAAGCATTGGACACGTATATTTCAGGTTGCTTCGTAAGAATAAATATATAAAAAAAGTTAATTTAATTCCTACTTAAGTCAACAAAGAAATTTTTTTATTTTAGTTACTTTTATTAAATAGTTACAAT
>BMAU01010891.1:0-11424 GCA_019973935.1 Trichonephila clavipes | reverse complement strand
TATATTTAAACTTCTCGAATATACACTGAGTTGCGTGCAAGAATTAAGGACAGGGGGTCAGAAAAGATTAGCATATCCAGCCGGAGCGAAAGAGTGCAAGAGCGGACAAGAAAGAGCGCTAATCAGTGAGATTAAAAGTAGAGGTGATAGTACGGTAGCACATGCGCAGATATGCGAGGTAGACGCGTAATGGGGGAGTCTCTGAGCTGAAGTACTAAAGCACATGTTTGTCGGTAAAACAAAAGAATCAGTATTTCAGGCTAGCGGGAATTGCTGCGTCTTCAGATACAGCACAGTTCAAATCGGCGGCACCGAGTTGCGGCGCCTCAAGCGTAGAGATGGCGAATCTAATACTGAAGTAGGGCGACATCTCTGGTGGCGCCCTTTACTCGGTGGTAGAATCATTGGAAGAGTTGAGTGAGGGCCGCAGTGTGACAAGTGTGGCTGCAGAAAATTCGGAATTGCTCACAGCATCGTTTCACGACTTGGGAGACAACTTCAAGCTACAGGAACAGCTATCCGGGGGTTCTAGTAGTGGTCGTCCACGAGGAACCACACCCGCAGATGTCGAGCGATTACATTGTCTTACAGGCCAGAAGAAACAGTCGGCAGACAGCGAGAGAAATCGCCAGACACACGACACAGGCGACTGGACAACGAACGATATCACGCCTTGCCGTGGCCGAGAAGACTGCACGCGTGGTGGTCTGTTTTGCACGACGCTTCCCTGTGCAGAGTTGTATATACCTTTAATCGCCTGCGTCCGTCCGGAGAAGGCGATTTCTCTGTGGAAGCCGGGAACACCGGAATTGGAGAGGAACAATGGATACGGGGACGGAGTACTCTTTACAGATGAGGAGCAGATTCAGTTTGAGTAGCGATTCTCATCGCATACTCATCTGGAGAGAGCGGGGAAGCGCGATCATCCTCGAACATTATTGAAAGGGACGGGTATGGAAGGTCGCGATGTTCTCGTTTGGGGAGGCATCATGCTTGGTAGTCGTACAGACTGCTTCGCATCTTCGACACGGGTTCAGTCAACGGGACCCGTTATTGTAACGAGATTCTTCTTCCATATGTGCGTCTTTTAGAGGCGCTATGGGTCTGAAGTTCCTTTTCATGGACGACAATGCACCATGTAATCGCACGTAGCTGCCGAACAGCTCTTAGAGAGTGAGGATATTGAACATATGGATTGGCCGGCACGATCTCCGGATCTCAATCCGATCGAGCATGTATGGGTTTCTAGGCGGCGCGGCGGCAGCTCGTACCTTACCACCAGTAACGATTCGGGAGCTTCGATTGGCGCTGCAAGACAGATGGGCAGCAGTGCCTCAAGAACTCATTGTCACCCTCATTCTCAGCATGGGCAGACGCTGTGAAACCTGCCTAGCAGTCAGGGAGATCCATATCCCCTACTAAAGACCGGATGTGTCTTGCTGGACACCCATCACAGGGGATGTTTCGGCCTTCAGTCGCATTGCGCTCCATGCTACTTTTTCAATCAAGCTTCTTTTTATCCCTCTGATTTCTCTTTTAGTAAGTGTTGCTTACATATTACACACGTCCCTTACGCATTGGGGATCTTACGTATTAAATGTGTTGATTTGGAAAGCTTTTGTACAAAGTTATATTGAAAAACCGTCTCGTCCTTAATTTTTGCGCACCAGTGTAATTGACAGTGCTTCATAATCACCTAAGAAAACGGAATTTTTCGAAAAAAATTCCTTTTAATGGTGTGTCAAATAAAAATGTTATAGAAAAAAAAAAGAAATATGAAAGAAAAATGTCAATCTGACTTTCACGAATCCGTTCTCTTGATTCCTTGTTTCAAATTTTGTGGCTCCAAATAATAAGCCTGATGAATACACTCTTCATTATTTTTAATTGATTGCTGACCGAGAATGTTTTACTTTCGGGCCTTAATCCCTGCCTTATTTCCGTGAAGGTTCATAAATTTCTTACATATTTGTGGCACCTGCTTCTACTGATAATCGTTTGAAATAGTTATGCCGCCATTCAATACTTAGTTTCCGAGGGATAAGTGCGAGGGGGTAAGAGGTCTATTTATTGCCACGTGTATGGTGAGAAGAACTTGACCATTCTGTTGGCGTTCCACTAATCCGACGATACTCCTTTTTCAAGAGTATTTGTTGCCTCCTGTGGTTTTTGGAACTCAGTGTAATAACTGACCATTAAGGAAAATTGATAGTGGACGTGTTAATGCATTAGATAACAAAAAGACGACCGTTAAATGGCGTTACTTAATGAAATTGAAAATATGATTCGGCTTATGTAGGTTTACGATCGAGAGAATCACGTACGAAATATTTATCCTACTGTACTATTGGATAACATTTCTGGAACGGCAGATTTTCTTTCTTAAGTACGAATTAAACTTTTTCAATATATTTATAGTATAATATAAATAAAAGTGAAGAAGTTCTAGAACCGACAGTGCTAAAGAAGGAAGAAATTGGAATTCACAAGACACAACAAATGTAGATACAAAAAGTCTTAGGACTAAAATGGAGACATATTATGGTTTCTAAAGTTGTCACTGAATTAGGCCAGCGATTTCGGGTTAGCAATGCTTTATGGATCCAACCTTCCCCGTACAGCAGAAATTTTCGACATAATAGGGGAAGAAAATAGAGTCCATAGTTGAAAAGTTAAGCCTATTTCTAACACATGAATGATGAACCTGACAATATAGTAAAATGAAATTAAGAAGGAGAACAATAATGAATTTCTCAAGGATATTATATATTAGCTGTCCCTAAGTCAGCAATGTTTATAATACTGCAGCATCCATTTTATAATATTAATCTAGGTGATCCTTCATTGTATATGTTCTTTTTATTGTCTCTGTGTTTTTTTTCGAATGTGATTGATGTGAAAGTTTATCTCTTGTTTGTAGAGAATTAGACTATATATATATATATATATATATATATATATATATATATATATATATATATATTATATATATATATATATATATATATATCTATAAATATTATTTCAATGGAAAATAAGGTAGTAGGTCAAAGATTAGTCGCCGATGTTTGTATCTATTGAGTTCTAGTCAGATACATCTTAAGACATGGAGCAAATGACATTAGGGCTTCGTTTCTTTCAAAGTTGAGTTCTAATAAGATCCTGATCTGGATAATTTTAATGATCAACTATTAATCCCATACCATATTCTTTGAAAAACTAGGCAATCTCAAACTGCATGTCAACTTTCGCAATTGGCAAGGTTTTATCAGTATGTGATAACCATTCTCCATTACTAGGCCTAATACCATAAACAACCATTCAACTCATTTAGTCTAAATGCGGCCAACTGTTGAGTCAGTTTGTGGGATTGTGAGTCATGCACATTTACTTATTTCACATTACCGTTTGTACGAGTATTTGATAATGCATGCTATATATACTGTCCATCTTAAAAGATTACAGGTAAGGCCTAATTTTACATAGAGCTCGGGGCCTCAAATGTCTTAAGACGTCCCTGGCCGTTTACATGCTAAATCTGTCCATACTTAATTATCTCGTTCGCATGATGTGAAGTGAGTGAAATTGATGGTTATATTAACACATCAAGCAACACGAGGAGCCGCGGAACTCTTGGAACGGAATTTGATCCTCGGCCAACCGACGAGGAAGACACCTGAGCTACTCCCCCTTCTCCTAATCTACTACAGTACACCAAGGCATGGTGTGAAACTTAAAAGTTCTCTATCATTTGAATTGTTAAAAGTTATAGAGGTGTACCTTCAACAACCTTCATATTACATTGAAGTACCATGTCCCGATAAACAATCAATCAATAAAGGGGTCAGATTCAATGAAATCGATCAAATAATTCAGCATTTAAGCTCACGACGTTTCTGAAACATTTTAGAAAATTAATATAATTTTGATTCTAAAGGCCGTATCACGCGTACATTTTCCATGCAACTTTTTCTGATCCAATTTTTTGGCCTAATCTGAAAGCGAAGGGTTGCCGGTTGGCAGCACTGCTTGTTACCGGTGGTGTACCGTATGGTTTGTATTTGTAATGAGCCAGCACAATTAGTGTCTAACAGAAGACGTTCCGGATATAAATTGCCCCAGCTTTCACTTGCTGTTTTGGCCTCAGGGATATTGGATGCTTTCGTTGTGCAATTTGACTTTTGGGCTGTACCCAGAAATGCTAGGACTACTTCCTAACGGATTGTATTAGTGAAGTTGAGATTCTGTTCAGGGGCTACAGCATGTCGTAACGCTTTTCGTACCACGCAGCTGCAAGATCAGATTCTTGATGCATATAGCCTGACACCGTTCATATCCACACATGCACCTCAGCATCTTTTCCATCTGACATTTCTCCGACAACCAATGGCCGTGAGAGAAAATCGCACCCTCAAACTACGAGCTAGAACACCGGGTGTAATTCGAGGTGTAAAAGGTAGGGATGGCGATTCTTTCCGAAAAAGATCGATTTTTTAAAACGATCCGAATCGTAACCTGATGAATCGATTCACAAAAAATTCGAGGTCTGGAAGATTAATTTCTAAAAAATCAATTATTTTTATCAAATTTGCATTTGCAATGTAAATATAAATCCATTTTATGAAAAACAAAAAAGATACCGTAGTATATAAACGATCTCTTTATCAGTAAAAATCAGGGAATTTTTTTAGTTCAGGAAATTCGACAATTACACTTATTTTTATTTCCATATCAAAGTATCAGGTATAAAAGAAAACATTTATTTTTCTAAATGTATTTATTGCTTTAAAAGTTTAGTAAATAGATAATATAGCCTATATAGTTCCCAATTCTTAACATCTAAGCTTTTAAAAAAGATTCTCAAATCTATCTGGGATCCAAGCGGTTCCGCTCATGACTTGGAATTTTGCCGACAATCTAAAAGGGACTCACGAGGAACGGATGATCCCACTATACTCATATACATCATGGCTATTGAGTGAACGTGTTGATAAATAGAGTTTTTTGTTCTTACGCCAGTAAATTAACCCTTTAACCGCCAACACCGTAATATAACGGGTTTTAAAGATAGTACATACAACTAATTGTAAATAATTTTCACGATTTTTAACAAAACAAGAAAAATCGAATGTCGATTTTCTAGGATGAAGTATCCATTCACTGAATTGATTCAGTGTTACATATCGATTTAAAAGATTGATTCTTTTCGCCGGAGAAATCGACTTCTTCGATTAATCGATCTCAGAAAGTCCCCTCACGTTGGTATGGTGGGGAAATTTGGGTTGTGGGCTGTCAGCTTTAGAGTCGTTTCTTTCAATTGACCGTTATTCTGAGCGATGAGGGTCATTTGCTAATATACACTGCTCAAAACAATTAAAAGGATATCTGTAAGTTTTATATAAAAATAAAGATATAAGCGAAATTTTTTTTTTGCCGAAAATGGAAGAAGATAATCACAAATGCAAATTTTTCTGATTTTCGAACTGTGGAGTATGCTAATTTTCAGTTTGACGTCAAAAACGTCGCATAAGCGGCAACGATTGAAATTTGACTTTGAACTGAATTGAAGATAAGGAGGGTCGGCTTTCAGTGACTGCTTTGTTTCGATGAGTACGATGTCTCAGCGAAGTCATTTAACCGATTCAGAAGCTTGGAGAGTTGTTGGTAGGTTAGAAAGGGGCAAATTCAAGTCGAAGTAGCGCAAAACCATTTGGAGTGTCACAAAGTGTGATTTCCAGGATCTGGAACCATTTTTTGGAGACTGGAAGTGCAGGTCGAAGACCAGGACAAGGTCGTAGACGGGCAACAACGCCCAATGAAGATCGTAATTTAGTGTTAACGGCTAGGAGACACCGAAATAAGAACGCTATTCATTTCCAACAACACCTTCGCTCGGCTACTGGCAACCACGGTTTCAACTCAGACTGTCCGGAAACCGGACCCATGGTGTAGGTCTGTATGCTCGCCGACCGATGGTATGTGTTAGACTAACATCAAGGCTTCATCGCGACCGCAGGAGTGGGCAACAGAACGCATGTGAACTGGAGGAGAAATGAATGGAGCAATGTTCTTTTTCCTAACGAGTCCCGTTTTCTGTTCATCCGAATAATAGGCGTATTTTCATCTGGAGAGACCGTGGAAGTAGGAATAATCCTGCGTTCGTGCACGAAAGTGTCAGATTTGGCAGTGGGGAAGTGTTGGTGTATGGTGGCATCTCCATTGTTGGGCGCGCACACACAGACCTATACATCATTCGAGATGAACCTCTGACTGTGCTCGCCGATAGTAGGGATGAGATCCTCAGACCTATTGTAGTCCCTTACGCTGCAGCAATCGGAGATGACTTCCATTTTTAATGGACAATAACTGCAGGCTACATCGTGCTAACCTGGTGGAGGATTTCCTTTTCGAGGAAGGAATCGTACGAATGGAATGGCCAGCGTGTTCTCCAGACGTGAATCACAATAGAGCACGTTTGGGACGCTCTAGGGAAGACGAGTTTCTGGCCGCCAACCACACCCACAAACTCTCCAAGAACTGGAAAAAGCTCTTCTGGAGAGGGGATAAAATACCCCAACTCGTGATTAATAACCTCATTGACTCCTTGCCTCAAAGGTGCTTAACGTTGCTGGCCGTCCGTGGAAACCATATCCCCTACAGAAAATGATTTCCTTTGAAGAAAACACCTTTTCTTATTCTTTTTTTCTCATATGCACAAATTGTGTTTTTTTTTCCTTTTGTACACAAATGCGCAAATAAAATGCATTTTTTCTTCGCCAAACATGTGTAATTTAATTTCTCATATAACCTACTACGTCTGTCGACCATGTATACAATCAGCTAAAAAGTTTCCCAGCCACAAGATCCACCGAAAACCGCAATATCCTTTAATTATTTTGAGCAGTATATATCGTATTG
This sequence comes from Trichonephila clavipes, assembly GCA_019973935.1. Classification (NCBI taxonomy): domain Eukaryota; kingdom Metazoa; phylum Arthropoda; class Arachnida; order Araneae; family Nephilidae; genus Trichonephila; species Trichonephila clavipes. Next base: position 4,506 of record BMAU01010891.1, on the reverse strand, counting down.
TTTCTGAGGGTTGTGTTATTAATTATAATAAATTAATTTATCTTTAATGCGGTTGTATTTGTTCGTTTTGCCCCATGATGTTCTCTTCTTTCGTCCCCTAAAATCGTTTCCACTGGTATGCGGTCAAGATCCGTAAAAAATACAATGCGGTAGCCGTTGTTAATCTTTTTCAGAATCCAACATTTACAAAAATTTCGTGGTTGATTGGTGATTTGACGGGGACAGATAACTTTTACAGATAGGAAACTGAAGTGAAGAACATCATGAACATTTGTAAGTGTTGCAGTGTAATTTTGACAACTAATGCAGGTGTACCGCGCATAAAATGTTTAATTCGTACCATGCCATATTAAAACCTTGTTATAGGTAACTTTTTTATTTATTTCTTTAAATAACTTCTTTAATTATTTATTAAATTAATTATGTATGTACATAATATTAATTAAGGCAATATGTACTGTGTTGTATTGAATCCATGTTTCATGTTGCATCAAAAACGTGTTAAATGGAACTTTGAAATACGAGAAATATAAATCGAGGCATTGTGTGTTGTGTCATATCGAAATCAAGTCTAAAGTTATAAAATTTTATAAAAGCTGAAATGTCGTCCCAATAAAACATACAAATAAAAAAGAAGTATGATATCTTCAAGTGTTTAATAAACACAAAAATATGAAATATGAAATACAAAAATTAAAAATGCAACACAAAAATAAACTGAAAAAATTGTAGTAATTACTACAAAATATTAGAAGCGGCTATTTAGGATCACAAAATTAATTTTTATCATCACTCTCATCAGAAATTACAGCTAATTCTAGTTTTTTTCTCAAATTTGGTTGGAACACCACCATTATAAAAGTTATTTTGCCCCTAGTTATAATTCCCTGTATGTTTCGATTTTGCAATTTTTTCAGAATTTCTCTATAATGAGCTAAAGAACGCTGCAATTATTTTTAAAATTTTGCGCTACATTCTGTTATGTAGTGACTAGGTAGCGTTTTTAGTCACACAGCAAGGCATTAAAAATTTATTTTATTTATATTGTACGTCAATAAAATTTTCAGTTGCAGCGGAATAAGGTAAATTGTTGACTAACTGTCACAATTGTTGTCCCTTGTTTGCATGTCAGGATCACAAAATACAGTAGCATGTTGAATTGGCTTCAACGAATACCTAACCGTAGTTCAACCGTCGGGTCGTAATTTCTCTGGAGGGTGCTGGCTGTACTCTCTTCCTCCGCATCACAAAATACTTCCTAGTAGAATCCGCTCGTTCTCACCATCATGATCCGACCAACACGTGAAGGAGCGTATTTTTTCTTTCCTCTTTTTCTCTCAGCTCTGAGGTCTAGATCCAATCTCGTCCCCTCTCGGTTCTTTCAGATCTCAATTTCTGGTCTCTGCTCCCCGATCTCACTAAAAGACCCTTTTAATCTCCAGGGGTGGGTCCATACACGCCCTCGTCCCTTATCATTGGCAGACCACAAATATCTGTCTACGGTCCTCAGACTCATTAGTGTCCTATTCGTGCGGAACTCACAATAATATTGTCTGGACTGTGAGGAATGTACTGGCGCCAGATTTCTCGTCCGACATCTGGTCCACTTTGTTCATCGCACCGTCTTTGTTCCTTAGAGCCATTCTCTCCCCATCTGCCTAGGCGACAGTTTTCTCCGTTAGACTAGCTTCGTCAATAGTCACGAGGTGGGGCTCTCCTATATTCATTATGACTTTCAGTCAGAGTGTCGTCGTGGATCCGAGGCCAAACAATAGATAATGACCTGAAAGCCACGTGCAGTGTCTCCTAGCCACCTGCTATAAGCTAAAAAATTGTCATTAATGGAAGGTTGAGGGTCGTACCAGGCGCAGTCTTTACAACATTAACAAGCAAAAAGTTGAGAATTCCCCTTACTGAACATGCTTGAAAAGAAATACTGCAGGGAATATCTTTATTGACCGAAAATGTTGTTCAATTTTTAAAATAGTATTATATTCAAACCATGTAGTATTAAATTTAAGTTTTGTGTCGTGTAATGTCGAATGTGTGTTATAATAATCTCAAATTTTGTACCGTGTAATAATGAAACCGTGTTTTATATAATACTGTGATCCATGTTGTCTGACTTATTTAAATAAATGCTGCATTATAGCTATCTATCAATAATTTGCAAGTTACAAAACTCATAATATAATTCCAATAGTTTCTACAGAAAATTGATTAATTCCAGAAACTAATGGAGACTGACGAACTTCGCGAATAGCTACACCAATCACTGCGATTGATACAGAAGTTTCGAAATGGTACGAATTAATTCAGTTCATTGAATACGTGCTATTATTTAAAGCACATGGTAGATGTAAATGAATGCTGAGGAAGACTTATTATTCGAGCCAGACAATTTAGAATAGAGAATTTTCGAATTTTTCGGAGCAGAATATCAGTTATCACACACATATTTTGAAGATTTGGGGAATTTTTCACGATGTAACTGAAAATTAGTTTCAGTTTTTATTCTTCAGAAAATGTTCCAAATATATTGAAAAAAGTTGAACTTAGTTGTTCTTTATTTGAAAGCGAAGGATTTCAATGATTAGAAAAATAATTTTTATAAAATAAAATTCTTGTAAACATATTTCTCGTAACTGATAACTTTTGAATTCTTCCAATTACTAACAGAGGTACCGAAAAATCCGTCGTATAACGCTCACTTTTACCACAAAAAGAAGATAAAAAGTTAAGGGGGTGTGTTATACCCAGGGTATAAAAACGATAGCTTTTAAAATATCAAAGGAAATGAGCATAAAAATTAACTTCTACACATATCGAAATACTGTTTATTTAAAAGAAATAACATGCCTTATATAAACTTCAAGAACGCTTTAATTCTACAAGTATACTCTTTATTCTTAAGTCTGATGTAATACATCCAATAAATGACTTTAAAACATAAAAGCATTGGACACGTACGTTTCAGGTTGCTTCGTAAGAATAAATATACACTCTGTCGCAAAAAATATATGCACCCAGAAGAAATCAAGCTACAATCACGAAACTCGGCAAGAATGTAGTCTGGTAAGAGATATGCAAATGATTAAAATTTCGAAGCCAATGAGACAAGGCTAAGTGTGCTATGCGCATATTAGTTGCGCAACTGGGAGAGTTTAAAAGCATGAGTACACGAGCGCCGTACGGCTATCCAAACGAATCTGATGACTTTGATAGACGATATTGAGGACTTAGGATGCCTCTAAGACGTAACCGGCGGCAGTACGAGCAGCTGACGGACTTTGATAGGGGCCGTATAATAGGCCTCAGAGAAGCAGGTTGGTCGAATAGACGTATCGGCCGCCACCTCGGTCGGAGCGATATGGTAGTTGCTCGGTGTTGGCAACAGTGGATCACAGAAGGTAGAGTGTACCGTCGCGGAGGGTCAGGACGTCCCAGGAACACAAATGATCGCGAGGATCGTGCAATCAGAAGAGTGGCCACTTCGGCACCAACAACGTCGCTAGCATCGATTCAACGCCACTTACCTCCTTCCAGACATCCAGTGCCATCAAGAGAAACCATAAGGAGACGACTGACCGATGTTGGCTTGAGGAGCCGACGTCCGCTAAGACGCTTACCACTGACCCCACATCATAGGCGCAGTGTCGACTGGATTTTGCCGACCTCGGGCAACTTGGAGTGTGAAAGAATGGAGACGTGTCATCTTCAGTGATGAATCCCGATTCAGTCTCAGTGCTGATGACCACCGCACACGTGTCTGGAGGCGCACCGGCCAGCGGTCCGATCCGGCATTTATTGTTGAGCGGCATACAGCAATTTCACAAGGTGTGACAGTGTGGGGAGCAATTTCTTGGGACACACGATCATCTTTAGTGGTCCTTCAAGGCACTTTGACAGCTCGCAGATACGTGGACGATATTTTAACGCCGATTGTGCTACCCATGCTATCAAGTCGCCCAGGTGCCATTTATCAACAGGATAATGCTCGTCCACATACTGCGCGACTCTCCCAACAATGTCTTCAAGGATATGACGTCCTACCATGGCCTGCCAGGTCACCAGATCTTTCGCCAATAGAGCATGTCTGGGAAGGCAACTCGCAGCCGTCCCGAGATACAGGAGAATTAACTGCGCAGATGCAAAGACTATGGCAGGATCTTCCACAGGGGGTCATAAGTGATCTAATTGAATCGATGCCACGCCGAATTTCGGCTTGTATAGCTGCCAGAGGTGGCTTTACAACTTACTGATTTTTAACCTTTTGCAAGCTGTAACCGCTTAATAAAATGATATTTTGTTCTGAATTTTTAATCATTTGTTTATTTTCATATACACTACATGCATACCAAATTTCGTGAATGTAGCTCAATTCCTTCTGGGTGCATATATTTTTTTGCGACAGAGTGTATATATAAAAAAAAAGTTAATTCAATTCCTACTTAAGTCAGCAAAGAAAATTTTTTATTTTAGTTACTTTTATTAAATAGTTACAAT
>BMAU01010889.1:0-22656 GCA_019973935.1 Trichonephila clavipes | reverse complement strand
TGTTTAATAAAATAGGGTGAATACCTGTTGTAATTCATTATTTTTGTGATGAAGTGCCTTTTACATTTAAAGATGCAATTTTCACAAAAAGATTGTTTTCAAAGTGCGTGTACCTTTTTCTTAGAATATAATATAAGAATGTACATGCAATTTTTACTGCACATAAATAATATGTAAGTATATATACTGGAGCTACCATTTTGGAGATTTTTCCAAAATATTTTTCTGAAAAGCGGCTATCGTAAAAAAATGACAATTTCAAAAATTTCATGGTGATACTTTTACGTTGAATATTTTTTAAAAAAAGTTAACAATATATTTGAAACTTTTTAACCAAAATATAAATAAACAAGCCTAATTAATATACAGACAAAATTAGAAGTTTTTATAGGTGATATTATTTGAGAAACAGAAACCTAAACAAGCTCAATTAAACAATGTCGGTATAGGGGGTACCGACTATTCTTAACTGTGCACGATTATAAGACGATTTGAGACACGATTGTTCAAACAAGAATTGTCCCAAGAAGAAACAGGTGAAACCACACACGGGTATATACTTGGAGAAATGCAATGACTTTGTCGTTTATTCAAGAGGATTCGACTTCACCGATATACGAGTATTCCGGATGTTGTTGCTAATACGTGCAGTATGAAGTGAGCATCATCCGTCTAGAAAATACTGAAAACCACTGAGAAACGCTTTAAACATTTGCCATTGCCCACTCGGCATATATTACATAGATATCTTCATAGCTGTGTCTCCGGGTAATAAATCTTGCAGAGACTCTAATTTGAAATGATATACATACAATTCCAAATGAGTGTACGTCGAATATTCAGGCTCATCATACATTCCTCCAGATTACCAAGCACTGCTATTTCCCGTAATTGATTTTGGAGGATTTCCAGGCAGCAAATAACAACCCCACCACCACCTACAGGGGCCTTCCAGAGAAGAAATCCGATGCTCCACACAGCTAATTTCTTCGAACTGTTTGACAAACTTCGCTGTTCAAATACATGATAACCCCTTTTAAATGGATTCAAATTGTAGGCATTAATCCTCTCAAGACCAATTACATGACAAGCCAGCATTTTAACGGTTTGAAAAAGGGTATGATTTTTTATCTGCTTGGGAGCTGAATAAAATATATTTACGAGTATCTTAACCCATTAGCAGTATTCTAGAGAGGCAAAGTCAACTAAGGCAACCCATAACACCCCTTACAGCTGAATACAACACATTGGAATGAATTGCATTAAAATCACGGCATGTAGCATCTTTGAGTTCAGATGATGTTCATGGGGATAAACGGTACACAAGTTTGACGAACAAACGCAAGAGATCGATTGCGGGGAGTACACTCGTTTGTTATTGCCTTGCTTTAGTTACCCCGCGGTCTACAATTGCTTAAGATGCGAAGTTTGTTTACGCACAGCATATTCCATATCGGTGACACAGCTGCATGTTAAAGTTTATTTGTGCTAAGATTACGATTTTAACTGTTATTCGACATAGCTTGTTCAGAAAAACAACGAAAAGTGAAAGATAGAAAATGTATAACAGATAATTCCAAACTTAATGAAACTAGAGATATGGCATCATATATTAGTAAAAGCAACAAACCGGTGTGTGTTTATTTTCTGGAACAGTGGTATGCCGATCAGCGTCTGTGAAACGGTATTTTGAAACAAATCCCATATTCTCTTGTTGAAAAAGTGAACCACAGTAAAAATAATTAGTCAGAAATCTTTTGGCGGATGACCCCAATTGAGCATACATTCGGCTAAAAGTAACATTTTACAATTCTAATGTAAGTTTTTTATCATCTAATCTGCAACAGCAGTCACACTAATGTTACTTTAATTTGATTTACACGTATAACTAAAACATTTACAACTATACAATGCAAATGTATTTTGTCTTATTAAATTAAGAGAGACATGTTTTGAATTGTTATAAATATTTAGTTTTATTTTTTTCTCCATTAATCCGTTAGTCAATATTTTCTGTCGGCGCATGTGTACCTCATTAAACATTTATATAGGAAAAATGGCAATTTGATCCAGAAAGATATGACAACTCTGGCCTAAGAAATCACCTTCAGTTTTTAAAAATTGGCATTTCGAGACCTTCATAACAATGCCAGTATCCTGAAGACGTTGAAAATCTTGTAACTTATCTAAGATGACTGATATGCCGGGCTTAATCTTTTGACGCAACGAGAATACCATTAATGTATGAGAAGCAAAAATCTAAACCCAGAAGTACGGAACGAAGAAACCGCATAAATGTTTGAGCTGCATTGTGAAAATCAAAAGTCATTCTGGGGAAAACATACAAACATAATGGTGTCCAGATGGCAGATTTTCCTATGTCAGATGGTTCAACCGGTATGTGACGGTAGGCTCTGTATAAATCGACAGTTAAAATTTTAGTGCATCAATGTAATTTATGAGCAAAGTCATATAGATGAAGAATGGAATATTAATCTGGAAGCGTTACAGCATTCAAAGCTAGATAATTCCCACAAGGTCTCCAATCCCCTGTTCGTTTTCGTACTAAATGAAATGGGCTAGACTACGGAAGTATTAGAAGTTCTTAAAATGCCTTGTTATATTTATGATGTTGTTTCATGGTCATATTTGATATTTATAAGGCATCAAAGCTAAAAATTCTTCGCAGATTGATACAGAATTTCTGAAAATTGATGCAAAATGTGAAAAAAAAAAAATCTCGTTGAACAAAAACTGAAAAATACTATACATGTGTTTTCTTAACATTTTAAGACGTTTTTGTTTTCTATTTAATGCTAAAAATATTAAGAATATACTAATGTTTAATAAAATAGGGTGAATACCTGTTGTAATTCATTATTTTTGTGATGAAGTGCCTTTTTACATTTAAAGATGCAATTTTCACAAAAAGATTGTTTTCAAAGTGCGTGTACCTTTTTCTTAGAATATAATATAAGAATGTACATGCAATTTTTACTGCACATAAATAATATGTAAGTATATATACTGGAGCTACCATTTTGGAGATTTTTCCAAAATATTTTTCTGAAAAGCGGCTATCGTAAAAAAAAAATGACAATTTCAAAAATTTCATGGTGATACTTTTACGTTGAATATTTTTTAAAAAAAAAAAGTTAACAATATATTTGAAACTTTTTAACCAAAATATAAATAAACAAGCCTAATTAATATACAGACAAAATTAGAAGTTTTTATAGGTGATATTATTTGAGAAACAGAAACCTAAACAAGCTCAATTAAACAATGTCGGTATAGGGGGTACCGACTATTCTTAACTGTGCACGATTATAAGACGATTTGAGACACGATTGTTCAAACAAGAATTGTCCCAAGAAGAAACAGGTGAAACCACACACGGGTATATACTTGGAGAAATGCAATGACTTTGTCGTTTATTCAAGAGGATTCGACTTCACCGATATACGAGTATTCCGGATGTTGTTGCTAATACGTGCAGTATGAAGTGAGCATCATCCGTCTAGAAAATACTGAAAACCACTGAGAAACGCTTTAAACATTTGCCATTGCCCACTCGGCATATATTACATAGATATCTTCATAGCTGTGTCTCCGGGTAATAAATCTTGCAGAGACTCTAATTTGAAATGATATACATACAATTCCAAATGAGTGTACGTCGAATATTCAGGCTCATCATACATTCCTCCAGATTACCAAGCACTGCTATTTCCCGTAATTGATTTTGGAGGATTTCCAGGCAGCAAATAACAACCCCACCACCACCTACAGGGGCCTTCCAGAGAAGAAATCCGATGCTCCACACAGCTAATTTCTTCGAACTGTTTGACAAACTTCGCTGTTCAAATACATGATAACCCCTTTTAAATGGATTCAAATTGTAGGCATTAATCCTCTCAAGACCAATTACATGACAAGCCAGCATTTTAACGGTTTGAAAAAAGGGTATGATTTTTTATCTGCTTGGGAGCTGAATAAAATATATTTACGAGTATCTTAACCCATTAGCAGTATTCTAGAGAGGCAAAGTCAACTAAGGCAACCCATAACACCCCTTACAGCTGAATACAACACATTGGAATGAATTGCATTAAAATCACGGCATGTAGCATCTTTGAGTTCAGATGATGTTCATGGGGATAAACGGTACACAAGTTTGACGAACAAACGCAAGAGATCGATTGCGGGGAGTACACTCGTTTGTTATTGCCTTGCTTTAGTTACCCCGCGGTCTACAATTGCTTAAGATGCGAAGTTTGTTTACGCACAGCATATTCCATATCGGTGACACAGCTGCATGTTAAAGTTTATTTGTGCTAAGATTACGATTTTAACTGTTATTCGACATAGCTTGTTCAGAAAAACAACGAAAAGTGAAAGATAGAAAATGTATAACAGATAATTCCAAACTTAATGAAACTAGAGATATGGCATCATATATTAGTAAAAGCAACAAACCGGTGTGTGTTTATTTTCTGGAACAGTGGTATGCCGATCAGCGTCTGTGAAACGGTATTTTGAAACAAATCCCATATTCTCTTGTTGAAAAAGTGAACCACAGTAAAAATAATTAGTCAGAAATCTTTTGGCGGATGACCCCAATTGAGCATACATTCGGCTAAAAGTAACATTTTACAATTCTAATGTAAGTTTTTTATCATCTAATCTGCAACAGCAGTCACACTAATGTTACTTTAATTTGATTTACACGTATAACTAAAACATTTACAACTATACAATGCAAATGTATTTTGTCTTATTAAATTAAGAGAGACATGTTTTGAATTGTTATAAATATTTAGTTTTATTTTTTTCTCCATTAATCCGTTAGTCAATATTTTCTGTCGGCGCATGTGTACCTCATTAAACATTTATATAGGAAAAATGGCAATTTGATCCAGAAAGATATGACAACTCTGGCCTAAGAAATCACCTTCAGTTTTTAAAAATTGGCATTTCGAGACCTTCATAACAATGCCAGTATCCTGAAGACGTTGAAAATCTTGTAACTTATCTAAGATGACTGATATGCCGGGCTTAATCTTTTGACGCAACGAGAATACCATTAATGTATGAGAAGCAAAAATCTAAACCCAGAAGTACGGAACGAAGAAACCGCATAAATGTTTGAGCTGCATTGTGAAAATCAAAAGTCATTCTGGGGAAAACATACAAACATAATGGTGTCCAGATGGCAGATTTTCCTATGTCAGATGGTTCAACCGGTATGTGACGGTAGGCTCTGTATAAATCGACAGTTAAAATTTTAGTGCATCAATGTAATTTATGAGCAAAGTCATATAGATGAAGAATGGAATATTAATCTGGAAGCGTTACAGCATTCAAAGCTAGATAATTCCCACAAGGTCTCCAATCCCCTGTTCGTTTTCGTACTAAATGAAATGGGCTAGACTACGGAAGTATTAGAAGTTCTTAAAATGCCTTGTTATATTTATGATGTTGTTTCATGGTCATATTTGATATTTATAAGGCATCAAAGCTAAAAATTCTTCGCAGATTGATACAGAATTTCTGAAAATTGATGCAAAATGTGAAAAAAATCTCGTTGAACAAAAACTGAAAAATACTATACATGTGTTTTCTTAACATTTTAAGACGTTTTTGTTTTCTATTTAATGCTAAAAATATTAAGAATATACTAATGTTTAATAAAATAGGGTGAATACCTGTTGTAATTCATTATTTTTGTGATGAAGTGCCTTTTTACATTTAAAGATGCAATTTTCACAAAAAGATTGTTTTCAAAGTGCGTGTACCTTTTTCTTAGAATATAATATAAGAATGTACATGCAATTTTTACTGCACATAAATAATATGTAAGTATATATACTGGAGCTACCATTTTGGAGATTTTTCCAAAATATTTTTCTGAAAAGCGGCTATCGTAAAAAAATGACAATTTCAAAAATTTCATGGTGATACTTTTACGTTGAATATTTTTTAAAAAAAGTTAACAATATATTTGAAACTTTTTAACCAAAATATAAATAAACAAGCCTAATTAATATACAGACAAAATTAGAAGTTTTTATAGGTGATATTATTTGAGAAACAGAAACCTAAACAAGCTCAATTAAACAATGTCGGTATAGGGGGTACCGACTATTCTTAACTGTGCACGATTATAAGACGATTTGAGACACGATTGTTCAAACAAGAATTGTCCCAAGAAGAAACAGGTGAAACCACACACGGGTATATACTTGGAGAAATGCAATGACTTTGTCGTTTATTCAAGAGGATTCGACTTCACCGATATACGAGTATTCCGGATGTTGTTGCTAATACGTGCAGTATGAAGTGAGCATCATCCGTCTAGAAAATACTGAAAACCACTGAGAAACGCTTTAAACATTTGCCATTGCCCACTCGGCATATATTACATAGATATCTTCATAGCTGTGTCTCCGGGTAATAAATCTTGCAGAGACTCTAATTTGAAATGATATACATACAATTCCAAATGAGTGTACGTCGAATATTCAGGCTCATCATACATTCCTCCAGATTACCAAGCACTGCTATTTCCCGTAATTGATTTTGGAGGATTTCCAGGCAGCAAATAACAACCCCACCACCACCTACAGGGGCCTTCCAGAGAAGAAATCCGATGCTCCACACAGCTAATTTCTTCGAACTGTTTGACAAACTTCGCTGTTCAAATACATGATAACCCCTTTTAAATGGATTCAAATTGTAGGCATTAATCCTCTCAAGACCAATTACATGACAAGCCAGCATTTTAACGGTTTGAAAAAAGGTATGATTTTTTATCTGCTTGGGAGCTGAATAAAATATATTTACGAGTATCTTAACCCATTAGCAGTATTCTAGAGAGGCAAAGTCAACTAAGGCAACCCATAACACCCCTTACAGCTGAATACAACACATTGGAATGAATTGCATTAAAATCACGGCATGTAGCATCTTTGAGTTCAGATGATGTTCATGGGGATAAACGGTACACAAGTTTGACGAACAAACGCAAGAGATCGATTGCGGGGAGTACACTCGTTTGTTATTGCCTTGCTTTAGTTACCCCGCGGTCTACAATTGCTTAAGATGCGAAGTTTGTTTACGCACAGCATATTCCATATCGGTGACACAGCTGCATGTTAAAGTTTATTTGTGCTAAGATTACGATTTTAACTGTTATTCGACATAGCTTGTTCAGAAAAACAACGAAAAGTGAAAGATAGAAAATGTATAACAGATAATTCCAAACTTAATGAAACTAGAGATATGGCATCATATATTAGTAAAAGCAACAAACCGGTGTGTGTTTATTTTCTGGAACAGTGGTATGCCGATCAGCGTCTGTGAAACGGTATTTTGAAACAAATCCCATATTCTCTTGTTGAAAAAGTGAACCACAGTAAAAATAATTAGTCAGAAATCTTTTGGCGGATGACCCCAATTGAGCATACATTCGGCTAAAAGTAACATTTTACAATTCTAATGTAAGTTTTTTATCATCTAATCTGCAACAGCAGTCACACTAATGTTACTTTAATTTGATTTACACGTATAACTAAAACATTTACAACTATACAATGCAAATGTATTTTGTCTTATTAAATTAAGAGAGACATGTTTTGAATTGTTATAAATATTTAGTTTTATTTTTTTCTCCATTAATCCGTTAGTCAATATTTTCTGTCGGCGCATGTGTACCTCATTAAACATTTATATAGGAAAAATGGCAATTTGATCCAGAAAGATATGACAACTCTGGCCTAAGAAATCACCTTCAGTTTTTAAAAATTGGCATTTCGAGACCTTCATAACAATGCCAGTATCCTGAAGACGTTGAAAATCTTGTAACTTATCTAAGATGACTGATATGCCGGGCTTAATCTTTTGACGCAACGAGAATACCATTAATGTATGAGAAGCAAAAATCTAAACCCAGAAGTACGGAACGAAGAAACCGCATAAATGTTTGAGCTGCATTGTGAAAATCAAAAGTCATTCTGGGGAAAACATACAAACATAATGGTGTCCAGATGGCAGATTTTCCTATGTCAGATGGTTCAACCGGTATGTGACGGTAGGCTCTGTATAAATCGACAGTTAAAATTTTAGTGCATCAATGTAATTTATGAGCAAAGTCATATAGATGAAGAATGGAATATTAATCTGGAAGCGTTACAGCATTCAAAGCTAGATAATTCCCACAAGGTCTCCAATCCCCTGTTCGTTTTCGTACTAAATGAAATGGGCTAGACTACGGAAGTATTAGAAGTTCTTAAAATGCCTTGTTATATTTATGATGTTGTTTCATGGTCATATTTGATATTTATAAGGCATCAAAGCTAAAAATTCTTCGCAGATTGATACAGAATTTCTGAAAATTGATGCAAAATGTGAAAAAAAAATCTCGTTGAACAAAAACTGAAAAATACTATACATGTGTTTTCTTAACATTTTAAGACGTTTTTGTTTTCTATTTAATGCTAAAAATATTAAGAATATACTAATGTTTAATAAAATAGGGTGAATACCTGTTGTAATTCATTATTTTTGTGATGAAGTGCCTTTTTACATTTAAAGATGCAATTTTCACAAAAAGATTGTTTTCAAAGTGCGTGTACCTTTTTCTTAGAATATAATATAAGAATGTACATGCAATTTTTACTGCACATAAATAATATGTAAGTATATATACTGGAGCTACCATTTTGGAGATTTTTCCAAAATATTTTTCTGAAAAGCGGCTATCGTAAAAAAAATGACAATTTCAAAAATTTCATGGTGATACTTTTACGTTGAATATTTTTTAAAAAAAAGTTAACAATATATTTGAAACTTTTTAACCAAAATATAAATAAACAAGCCTAATTAATATACAGACAAAATTAGAAGTTTTTATAGGTGATATTATTTGAGAAACAGAAACCTAAACAAGCTCAATTAAACAATGTCGGTATAGGGGGTACCGACTATTCTTAACTGTGCACGATTATAAGACGATTTGAGACACGATTGTTCAAACAAGAATTGTCCCAAGAAGAAACAGGTGAAACCACACACGGGTATATACTTGGAGAAATGCAATGACTTTGTCGTTTATTCAAGAGGATTCGACTTCACCGATATACGAGTATTCCGGATGTTGTTGCTAATACGTGCAGTATGAAGTGAGCATCATCCGTCTAGAAAATACTGAAAACCACTGAGAAACGCTTTAAACATTTGCCATTGCCCACTCGGCATATATTACATAGATATCTTCATAGCTGTGTCTCCGGGTAATAAATCTTGCAGAGACTCTAATTTGAAATGATATACATACAATTCCAAATGAGTGTACGTCGAATATTCAGGCTCATCATACATTCCTCCAGATTACCAAGCACTGCTATTTCCCGTAATTGATTTTGGAGGATTTCCAGGCAGCAAATAACAACCCCACCACCACCTACAGGGGCCTTCCAGAGAAGAAATCCGATGCTCCACACAGCTAATTTCTTCGAACTGTTTGACAAACTTCGCTGTTCAAATACATGATAACCCCTTTTAAATGGATTCAAATTGTAGGCATTAATCCTCTCAAGACCAATTACATGACAAGCCAGCATTTTAACGGTTTGAAAAAAGGGTATGATTTTTTATCTGCTTGGGAGCTGAATAAAATATATTTACGAGTATCTTAACCCATTAGCAGTATTCTAGAGAGGCAAAGTCAACTAAGGCAACCCATAACACCCCTTACAGCTGAATACAACACATTGGAATGAATTGCATTAAAATCACGGCATGTAGCATCTTTGAGTTCAGATGATGTTCATGGGGATAAACGGTACACAAGTTTGACGAACAAACGCAAGAGATCGATTGCGGGGAGTACACTCGTTTGTTATTGCCTTGCTTTAGTTACCCCGCGGTCTACAATTGCTTAAGATGCGAAGTTTGTTTACGCACAGCATATTCCATATCGGTGACACAGCTGCATGTTAAAGTTTATTTGTGCTAAGATTACGATTTTAACTGTTATTCGACATAGCTTGTTCAGAAAAACAACGAAAAGTGAAAGATAGAAAATGTATAACAGATAATTCCAAACTTAATGAAACTAGAGATATGGCATCATATATTAGTAAAAGCAACAAACCGGTGTGTGTTTATTTTCTGGAACAGTGGTATGCCGATCAGCGTCTGTGAAACGGTATTTTGAAACAAATCCCATATTCTCTTGTTGAAAAAGTGAACCACAGTAAAAATAATTAGTCAGAAATCTTTTGGCGGATGACCCCAATTGAGCATACATTCGGCTAAAAGTAACATTTTACAATTCTAATGTAAGTTTTTTATCATCTAATCTGCAACAGCAGTCACACTAATGTTACTTTAATTTGATTTACACGTATAACTAAAACATTTACAACTATACAATGCAAATGTATTTTGTCTTATTAAATTAAGAGAGACATGTTTTGAATTGTTATAAATATTTAGTTTTATTTTTTTCTCCATTAATCCGTTAGTCAATATTTTCTGTCGGCGCATGTGTACCTCATTAAACATTTATATAGGAAAAATGGCAATTTGATCCAGAAAGATATGACAACTCTGGCCTAAGAAATCACCTTCAGTTTTTAAAAATTGGCATTTCGAGACCTTCATAACAATGCCAGTATCCTGAAGACGTTGAAAATCTTGTAACTTATCTAAGATGACTGATATGCCGGGCTTAATCTTTTGACGCAACGAGAATACCATTAATGTATGAGAAGCAAAAATCTAAACCCAGAAGTACGGAACGAAGAAACCGCATAAATGTTTGAGCTGCATTGTGAAAATCAAAAGTCATTCTGGGGAAAACATACAAACATAATGGTGTCCAGATGGCAGATTTTCCTATGTCAGATGGTTCAACCGGTATGTGACGGTAGGCTCTGTATAAATCGACAGTTAAAATTTTAGTGCATCAATGTAATTTATGAGCAAAGTCATATAGATGAAGAATGGAATATTAATCTGGAAGCGTTACAGCATTCAAAGCTAGATAATTCCCACAAGGTCTCCAATCCCCTGTTCGTTTTCGTACTAAATGAAATGGGCTAGACTACGGAAGTATTAGAAGTTCTTAAAATGCCTTGTTATATTTATGATGTTGTTTCATGGTCATATTTGATATTTATAAGGCATCAAAGCTAAAAATTCTTCGCAGATTGATACAGAATTTCTGAAAATTGATGCAAAATGTGAAAAAAATCTCGTTGAACAAAAACTGAAAAATACTATACATGTGTTTTCTTAACATTTTAAGACGTTTTTGTTTTCTATTTAATGCTAAAAATATTAAGAATATACTAATGTTTAATAAAATAGGGTGAATACCTGTTGTAATTCATTATTTTTGTGATGAAGTGCCTTTTTACATTTAAAGATGCAATTTTCACAAAAAGATTGTTTTCAAAGTGCGTGTACCTTTTTCTTAGAATATAATATAAGAATGTACATGCAATTTTTACTGCACATAAATAATATGTAAGTATATATACTGGAGCTACCATTTTGGAGATTTTTCCAAAATATTTTTCTGAAAAGCGGCTATCGTAAAAAAAAATGACAATTTCAAAAATTTCATGGTGATACTTTTACGTTGAATATTTTTTTTTAAAAAGTTAACAATATATTTGAAACTTTTTAACCAAAATATAAATAAACAAGCCTAATTAATATACAGACAAAATTAGAAGTTTTTATAGGTGATATTATTTGAGAAACAGAAACCTAAACAAGCTCAATTAAACAATGTCGGTATAGGGGGTACCGACTATTCTTAACTGTGCACGATTATAAGACGATTTGAGACACGATTGTTCAAACAAGAATTGTCCCAAGAAGAAACAGGTGAAACCACACACGGGTATATACTTGGAGAAATGCAATGACTTTGTCGTTTATTCAAGAGGATTCGACTTCACCGATATACGAGTATTCCGGATGTTGTTGCTAATACGTGCAGTATGAAGTGAGCATCATCCGTCTAGAAAATACTGAAAACCACTGAGAAACGCTTTAAACATTTGCCATTGCCCACTCGGCATATATTACATAGATATCTTCATAGCTGTGTCTCCGGGTAATAAATCTTGCAGAGACTCTAATTTGAAATGATATACATACAATTCCAAATGAGTGTACGTCGAATATTCAGGCTCATCATACATTCCTCCAGATTACCAAGCACTGCTATTTCCCGTAATTGATTTTGGAGGATTTCAGGCAGCAAATAACAACCCCACCACCACCTACAGGGGCCTTCCAGAGAAGAAATCCGATGCTCCACACAGCTAATTTCTTCGAACTGTTTGACAAACTTCGCTGTTCAAATACATGATAACCCCTTTTAAATGGATTCAAATTGTAGGCATTAATCCTCTCAAGACCAATTACATGACAAGCCAGCATTTTAACGGTTTGAAAAAAGGGTATGATTTTTTATCTGCTTGGGAGCTGAATAAAATATATTTACGAGTATCTTAACCCATTAGCAGTATTCTAGAGAGGCAAAGTCAACTAAGGCAACCCATAACACCCCTTACAGCTGAATACAACACATTGGAATGAATTGCATTAAAATCACGGCATGTAGCATCTTTGAGTTCAGATGATGTTCATGGGGATAAACGGTACACAAGTTTGACGAACAAACGCAAGAGATCGATTGCGGGGAGTACACTCGTTTGTTATTGCCTTGCTTTAGTTACCCCGCGGTCTACAATTGCTTAAGATGCGAAGTTTGTTTACGCACAGCATATTCCATATCGGTGACACAGCTGCATGTTAAAGTTTATTTGTGCTAAGATTACGATTTTAACTGTTATTCGACATAGCTTGTTCAGAAAAACAACGAAAAGTGAAAGATAGAAAATGTATAACAGATAATTCCAAACTTAATGAAACTAGAGATATGGCATCATATATTAGTAAAAGCAACAAACCGGTGTGTGTTTATTTTCTGGAACAGTGGTATGCCGATCAGCGTCTGTGAAACGGTATTTTGAAACAAATCCCATATTCTCTTGTTGAAAAAGTGAACCACAGTAAAAATAATTAGTCAGAAATCTTTTGGCGGATGACCCCAATTGAGCATACATTCGGCTAAAAGTAACATTTTACAATTCTAATGTAAGTTTTTTATCATCTAATCTGCAACAGCAGTCACACTAATGTTACTTTAATTTGATTTACACGTATAACTAAAACATTTACAACTATACAATGCAAATGTATTTTGTCTTATTAAATTAAGAGAGACATGTTTTGAATTGTTATAAATATTTAGTTTTATTTTTTTCTCCATTAATCCGTTAGTCAATATTTTCTGTCGGCGCATGTGTACCTCATTAAACATTTATATAGGAAAAATGGCAATTTGATCCAGAAAGATATGACAACTCTGGCCTAAGAAATCACCTTCAGTTTTTAAAAATTGGCATTTCGAGACCTTCATAACAATGCCAGTATCCTGAAGACGTTGAAAATCTTGTAACTTATCTAAGATGACTGATATGCCGGGCTTAATCTTTTGACGCAACGAGAATACCATTAATGTATGAGAAGCAAAAATCTAAACCCAGAAGTACGGAACGAAGAAACCGCATAAATGTTTGAGCTGCATTGTGAAAATCAAAAGTCATTCTGGGGAAAACATACAAACATAATGGTGTCCAGATGGCAGATTTTCCTATGTCAGATGGTTCAACCGGTATGTGACGGTAGGCTCTGTATAAATCGACAGTTAAAATTTTAGTGCATCAATGTAATTTATGAGCAAAGTCATATAGATGAAGAATGGAATATTAATCTGGAAGCGTTACAGCATTCAAAGCTAGATAATTCCCACAAGGTCTCCAATCCCCTGTTCGTTTTCGTACTAAATGAAATGGGCTAGACTACGGAAGTATTAGAAGTTCTTAAAATGCCTTGTTATATTTATGATGTTGTTTCATGGTCATATTTGATATTTATAAGGCATCAAAGCTAAAAATTCTTCGCAGATTGATACAGAATTTCTGAAAATTGATGCAAAATGTGAAAAAAAATCTCGTTGAACAAAAACTGAAAAATACTATACATGTGTTTTCTTAACATTTTAAGACGTTTTTGTTTTCTATTTAATGCTAAAAATATTAAGAATATACTAATGTTTAATAAAATAGGGTGAATACCTGTTGTAATTCATTATTTTTGTGATGAAGTGCCTTTTTACATTTAAAGATGCAATTTTCACAAAAAGATTGTTTTCAAAGTGCGTGTACCTTTTTCTTAGAATATAATATAAGAATGTACATGCAATTTTTACTGCACATAAATAATATGTAAGTATATATACTGGAGCTACCATTTTGGAGATTTTTCCAAAATATTTTTCTGAAAAGCGGCTATCGTAAAAAAAATGACAATTTCAAAAATTTCATGGTGATACTTTTACGTTGAATATTTTTTAAAAAAAGTTAACAATATATTTGAAACTTTTTAACCAAAATATAAATAAACAAGCCTAATTAATATACAGACAAAATTAGAAGTTTTTATAGGTGATATTATTTGAGAAACAGAAACCTAAACAAGCTCAATTAAACAATGTCGGTATAGGGGGTACCGACTATTCTTAACTGTGCACGATTATAAGACGATTTGAGACACGATTGTTCAAACAAGAATTGTCCCAAGAAGAAACAGGTGAAACCACACACGGGTATATACTTGGAGAAATGCAATGACTTTGTCGTTTATTCAAGAGGATTCGACTTCACCGATATACGAGTATTCCGGATGTTGTTGCTAATACGTGCAGTATGAAGTGAGCATCATCCGTCTAGAAAATACTGAAAACCACTGAGAAACGCTTTAAACATTTGCCATTGCCCACTCGGCATATATTACATAGATATCTTCATAGCTGTGTCTCCGGGTAATAAATCTTGCAGAGACTCTAATTTGAAATGATATACATACAATTCCAAATGAGTGTACGTCGAATATTCAGGCTCATCATACATTCCTCCAGATTACCAAGCACT
The DNA here is from genome assembly GCA_019973935.1 of Trichonephila clavipes. Lineage (NCBI taxonomy): Eukaryota > Metazoa > Arthropoda > Arachnida > Araneae > Nephilidae > Trichonephila > Trichonephila clavipes. The sequence goes on along the minus strand of BMAU01010889.1, from coordinate 7,576 downwards.
GCTATTTCCCGTAATTGATTTTGGAGGATTTCCAGGCAGCAAATAACAACCCCACCACCACCTACAGGGGCCTTCCAGAGAAGAAATCCGATGCTCCACACAGCTAATTTCTTCGAACTGTTTGACAAACTTCGCTGTTCAAATACATGATAACCCCTTTTAAATGGATTCAAATTGTAGGCATTAATCCTCTCAAGACCAATTACATGACAAGCCAGCATTTTAACGGTTTGAAAAAAGGGTATGATTTTTTATCTGCTTGGGAGCTGAATAAAATATATTTACGAGTATCTTAACCCATTAGCAGTATTCTAGAGAGGCAAAGTCAACTAAGGCAACCCATAACACCCCTTACAGCTGAATACAACACATTGGAATGAATTGCATTAAAATCACGGCATGTAGCATCTTTGAGTTCAGATGATGTTCATGGGGATAAACGGTACACAAGTTTGACGAACAAACGCAAGAGATCGATTGCGGGGAGTACACTCGTTTGTTATTGCCTTGCTTTAGTTACCCCGCGGTCTACAATTGCTTAAGATGCGAAGTTTGTTTACGCACAGCATATTCCATATCGGTGACACAGCTGCATGTTAAAGTTTATTTGTGCTAAGATTACGATTTTAACTGTTATTCGACATAGCTTGTTCAGAAAAACAACGAAAAGTGAAAGATAGAAAATGTATAACAGATAATTCCAAACTTAATGAAACTAGAGATATGGCATCATATATTAGTAAAAGCAACAAACCGGTGTGTGTTTATTTTCTGGAACAGTGGTATGCCGATCAGCGTCTGTGAAACGGTATTTTGAAACAAATCCCATATTCTCTTGTTGAAAAAGTGAACCACAGTAAAAATAATTAGTCAGAAATCTTTTGGCGGATGACCCCAATTGAGCATACATTCGGCTAAAAGTAACATTTTACAATTCTAATGTAAGTTTTTTATCATCTAATCTGCAACAGCAGTCACACTAATGTTACTTTAATTTGATTTACACGTATAACTAAAACATTTACAACTATACAATGCAAATGTATTTTGTCTTATTAAATTAAGAGAGACATGTTTTGAATTGTTATAAATATTTAGTTTTATTTTTTTCTCCATTAATCCGTTAGTCAATATTTTCTGTCGGCGCATGTGTACCTCATTAAACATTTATATAGGAAAAATGGCAATTTGATCCAGAAAGATATGACAACTCTGGCCTAAGAAATCACCTTCAGTTTTTAAAAATTGGCATTTCGAGACCTTCATAACAATGCCAGTATCCTGAAGACGTTGAAAATCTTGTAACTTATCTAAGATGACTGATATGCCGGGCTTAATCTTTTGACGCAACGAGAATACCATTAATGTATGAGAAGCAAAAATCTAAACCCAGAAGTACGGAACGAAGAAACCGCATAAATGTTTGAGCTGCATTGTGAAAATCAAAAGTCATTCTGGGGAAAACATACAAACATAATGGTGTCCAGATGGCAGATTTTCCTATGTCAGATGGTTCAACCGGTATGTGACGGTAGGCTCTGTATAAATCGACAGTTAAAATTTTAGTGCATCAATGTAATTTATGAGCAAAGTCATATAGATGAAGAATGGAATATTAATCTGGAAGCGTTACAGCATTCAAAGCTAGATAATTCCCACAAGGTCTCCAATCCCCTGTTCGTTTTCGTACTAAATGAAATGGGCTAGACTACGGAAGTATTAGAAGTTCTTAAAATGCCTTGTTATATTTATGATGTTGTTTCATGGTCATATTTGATATTTATAAGGCATCAAAGCTAAAAATTCTTCGCAGATTGATACAGAATTTCTGAAAATTGATGCAAAATGTGAAAAAAAAAAATCTCGTTGAACAAAAACTGAAAAATACTATACATGTGTTTTCTTAACATTTTAAGACGTTTTTGTTTTCTATTTAATGCTAAAAATATTAAGAATATACTAATGTTTAATAAAATAGGGTGAATACCTGTTGTAATTCATTATTTTTGTGATGAAGTGCCTTTTTACATTTAAAGATGCAATTTTCACAAAAAGATTGTTTTCAAAGTGCGTGTACCTTTTTCTTAGAATATAATATAAGAATGTACATGCAATTTTTACTGCACATAAATAATATGTAAGTATATATACTGGAGCTACCATTTTGGAGATTTTTCCAAAATATTTTTCTGAAAAGCGGCTATCGTAAAAAAAATGACAATTTCAAAAATTTCATGGTGATACTTTTACGTTGAATATTTTTTAAAAAAAGTTAACAATATATTTGAAACTTTTTAACCAAAATATAAATAAACAAGCCTAATTAATATACAGACAAAATTAGAAGTTTTTATAGGTGATATTATTTGAGAAACAGAAACCTAAACAAGCTCAATTAAACAATGTCGGTATAGGGGGTACCGACTATTCTTAACTGTGCACGATTATAAGACGATTTGAGACACGATTGTTCAAACAAGAATTGTCCCAAGAAGAAACAGGTGAAACCACACACGGGTATATACTTGGAGAAATGCAATGACTTTGTCGTTTATTCAAGAGGATTCGACTTCACCGATATACGAGTATTCCGGATGTTGTTGCTAATACGTGCAGTATGAAGTGAGCATCATCCGTCTAGAAAATACTGAAAACCACTGAGAAACGCTTTAAACATTTGCCATTGCCCACTCGGCATATATTACATAGATATCTTCATAGCTGTGTCTCCGGGTAATAAATCTTGCAGAGACTCTAATTTGAAATGATATACATACAATTCCAAATGAGTGTACGTCGAATATTCAGGCTCATCATACATTCCTCCAGATTACCAAGCACTGCTATTTCCCGTAATTGATTTTGGAGGATTTCCAGGCAGCAAATAACAACCCCACCACCACCTACAGGGGCCTTCCAGAGAAGAAATCCGATGCTCCACACAGCTAATTTCTTCGAACTGTTTGACAAACTTCGCTGTTCAAATACATGATAACCCCTTTTAAATGGATTCAAATTGTAGGCATTAATCCTCTCAAGACCAATTACATGACAAGCCAGCATTTTAACGGTTTGAAAAAAGGGTATGATTTTTTATCTGCTTGGGAGCTGAATAAAATATATTTACGAGTATCTTAACCCATTAGCAGTATTCTAGAGAGGCAAAGTCAACTAAGGCAACCCATAACACCCCTTACAGCTGAATACAACACATTGGAATGAATTGCATTAAAATCACGGCATGTAGCATCTTTGAGTTCAGATGATGTTCATGGGGATAAACGGTACACAAGTTTGACGAACAAACGCAAGAGATCGATTGCGGGGAGTACACTCGTTTGTTATTGCCTTGCTTTAGTTACCCCGCGGTCTACAATTGCTTAAGATGCGAAGTTTGTTTACGCACAGCATATTCCATATCGGTGACACAGCTGCATGTTAAAGTTTATTTGTGCTAAGATTACGATTTTAACTGTTATTCGACATAGCTTGTTCAGAAAAACAACGAAAAGTGAAAGATAGAAAATGTATAACAGATAATTCCAAACTTAATGAAACTAGAGATATGGCATCATATATTAGTAAAAGCAACAAACCGGTGTGTGTTTATTTTCTGGAACAGTGGTATGCCGATCAGCGTCTGTGAAACGGTATTTTGAAACAAATCCCATATTCTCTTGTTGAAAAAGTGAACCACAGTAAAAATAATTAGTCAGAAATCTTTTGGCGGATGACCCCAATTGAGCATACATTCGGCTAAAAGTAACATTTTACAATTCTAATGTAAGTTTTTTATCATCTAATCTGCAACAGCAGTCACACTAATGTTACTTTAATTTGATTTACACGTATAACTAAAACATTTACAACTATACAATGCAAATGTATTTTGTCTTATTAAATTAAGAGAGACATGTTTTGAATTGTTATAAATATTTAGTTTTATTTTTTTCTCCATTAATCCGTTAGTCAATATTTTCTGTCGGCGCATGTGTACCTCATTAAACATTTATATAGGAAAAATGGCAATTTGATCCAGAAAGATATGACAACTCTGGCCTAAGAAATCACCTTCAGTTTTTAAAAATTGGCATTTCGAGACCTTCATAACAATGCCAGTATCCTGAAGACGTTGAAAATCTTGTAACTTATCTAAGATGACTGATATGCCGGGCTTAATCTTTTGACGCAACGAGAATACCATTAATGTATGAGAAGCAAAAATCTAAACCCAGAAGTACGGAACGAAGAAACCGCATAAATGTTTGAGCTGCATTGTGAAAATCAAAAGTCATTCTGGGGAAAACATACAAACATAATGGTGTCCAGATGGCAGATTTTCCTATGTCAGATGGTTCAACCGGTATGTGACGGTAGGCTCTGTATAAATCGACAGTTAAAATTTTAGTGCATCAATGTAATTTATGAGCAAAGTCATATAGATGAAGAATGGAATATTAATCTGGAAGCGTTACAGCATTCAAAGCTAGATAATTCCCACAAGGTCTCCAATCCCCTGTTCGTTTTCGTACTAAATGAAATGGGCTAGACTACGGAAGTATTAGAAGTTCTTAAAATGCCTTGTTATATTTATGATGTTGTTTCATGGTCATATTTGATATTTATAAGGCATCAAAGCTAAAAATTCTTCGCAGATTGATACAGAATTTCTGAAAATTGATGCAAAATGTGAAAAAAAATCTCGTTGAACAAAAACTGAAAAATACTATACATGTGTTTTCTTAACATTTTAAGACGTTTTTGTTTTCTATTTAATGCTAAAAATATTAAGAATATACTAATGTTTAATAAAATAGGGTGAATACCTGTTGTAATTCATTATTTTTGTGATGAAGTGCCTTTTTACATTTAAAGATGCAATTTTCACAAAAAGATTGTTTTCAAAGTGCGTGTACCTTTTTCTTAGAATATAATATAAGAATGTACATGCAATTTTTACTGCACATAAATAATATGTAAGTATATATACTGGAGCTACCATTTTGGAGATTTTTCCAAAATATTTTTCTGAAAAGCGGCTATCGTAAAAAAAATGACAATTTCAAAAATTTCATGGTGATTTTACGTTGAATATTTTTTAAAAAAAAGTTAACAATATATTTGAAACTTTTTAACCAAAATATAAATAAACAAGCCTAATTAATATACAGACAAAATTAGAAGTTTTTATAGGTGATATTATTTGAGAAACAGAAACCTAAACAAGCTCAATTAAACAATGTCGGTATAGGGGGTACCGACTATTCTTAACTGTGCACGATTATAAGACGATTTGAGACACGATTGTTCAAACAAGAATTGTCCCAAGAAGAAACAGGTGAAACCACACACGGGTATATACTTGGAGAAATGCAATGACTTTGTCGTTTATTCAAGAGGATTCGACTTCACCGATATACGAGTATTCCGGATGTTGTTGCTAATACGTGCAGTATGAAGTGAGCATCATCCGTCTAGAAAATACTGAAAACCACTGAGAAACGCTTTAAACATTTGCCATTGCCCACTCGGCATATATTACATAGATATCTTCATAGCTGTGTCTCCGGGTAATAAATCTTGCAGAGACTCTAATTTGAAATGATATACATACAATTCCAAATGAGTGTACGTCGAATATTCAGGCTCATCATACATTCCTCCAGATTACCAAGCACTGCTATTTCCCGTAATTGATTTTGGAGGATTTCCAGGCAGCAAATAACAACCCCACCACCACCTACAGGGGCCTTCCAGAGAAGAAATCCGATGCTCCACACAGCTAATTTCTTCGAACTGTTTGACAAACTTCGCTGTTCAAATACATGATAACCCCTTTTAAATGGATTCAAATTGTAGGCATTAATCCTCTCAAGACCAATTACATGACAAGCCAGCATTTTAACGGTTTGAAAAAAGGGTATGATTTTTTATCTGCTTGGGAGCTGAATAAAATATATTTACGAGTATCTTAACCCATTAGCAGTATTCTAGAGAGGCAAAGTCAACTAAGGCAACCCATAACACCCCTTACAGCTGAATACAACACATTGGAATGAATTGCATTAAAATCACGGCATGTAGCATCTTTGAGTTCAGATGATGTTCATGGGGATAAACGGTACACAAGTTTGACGAACAAACGCAAGAGATCGATTGCGGGGAGTACACTCGTTTGTTATTGCCTTGCTTTAGTTACCCCGCGGTCTACAATTGCTTAAGATGCGAAGTTTGTTTACGCACAGCATATTCCATATCGGTGACACAGCTGCATGTTAAAGTTTATTTGTGCTAAGATTACGATTTTAACTGTTATTCGACATAGCTTGTTCAGAAAAACAACGAAAAGTGAAAGATAGAAAATGTATAACAGATAATTCCAAACTTAATGAAACTAGAGATATGGCATCATATATTAGTAAAAGCAACAAACCGGTGTGTGTTTATTTTCTGGAACAGTGGTATGCCGATCAGCGTCTGTGAAACGGTATTTTGAAACAAATCCCATATTCTCTTGTTGAAAAAGTGAACCACAGTAAAAATAATTAGTCAGAAATCTTTTGGCGGATGACCCCAATTGAGCATACATTCGGCTAAAAGTAACATTTTACAATTCTAATGTAAGTTTTTTATCATCTAATCTGCAACAGCAGTCACACTAATGTTACTTTAATTTGATTTACACGTATAACTAAAACATTTACAACTATACAATGCAAATGTATTTTGTCTTATTAAATTAAGAGAGACATGTTTTGAATTGTTATAAATATTTAGTTTTATTTTTTTCTCCATTAATCCGTTAGTCAATATTTTCTGTCGGCGCATGTGTACCTCATTAAACATTTATATAGGAAAAATGGCAATTTGATCCAGAAAGATATGACAACTCTGGCCTAAGAAATCACCTTCAGTTTTTAAAAATTGGCATTTCGAGACCTTCATAACAATGCCAGTATCCTGAAGACGTTGAAAATCTTGTAACTTATCTAAGATGACTGATATGCCGGGCTTAATCTTTTGACGCAACGAGAATACCATTAATGTATGAGAAGCAAAAATCTAAACCCAGAAGTACGGAACGAAGAAACCGCATAAATGTTTGAGCTGCATTGTGAAAATCAAAAGTCATTCTGGGGAAAACATACAAACATAATGGTGTCCAGATGGCAGATTTTCCTATGTCAGATGGTTCAACCGGTATGTGACGGTAGGCTCTGTATAAATCGACAGTTAAAATTTTAGTGCATCAATGTAATTTATGAGCAAAGTCATATAGATGAAGAATGGAATATTAATCTGGAAGCGTTACAGCATTCAAAGCTAGATAATTCCCACAAGGTCTCCAATCCCCTGTTCGTTTTCGTACTAAATGAAATGGGCTAGACTACGGAAGTATTAGAAGTTCTTAAAATGCCTTGTTATATTTATGATGTTGTTTCATGGTCATATTTGATATTTATAAGGCATCAAAGCTAAAAATTCTTCGCAGATTGATACAGAATTTCTGAAAATTGATGCAAAATGTGAAAAAAATCTCGTTGAACAAAAACTGAAAAATACTATACATGTGTTT
>BMAU01010888.1:0-48011 GCA_019973935.1 Trichonephila clavipes | reverse complement strand
AGGTATATAGTGGCGTTGTCGTATGTTCAAGAGGATTCGACGTCGTCCATATACAAATAATCTGAATGTTGCTCATGGTACGTGTAGTGTCAGGAGAGCATCTTTCACGCAGAAAATGTTTAATACTACTGAGAAACGCTTTCAAATTTGCCGTAGTCCACTTGGTAAATTGTGTCCTAATTGCTTAATTTTTATAAAAGTTTGAGTTGCAGAAAAGCAGCCTATGTGATTCCAAGTATTTCAATAACGGATCTTTTTTATAAAGGAAATGTAGAGACAAATGACTACCAAAATACAAATATATGCAAGGAAATATGATAAATTATTTACAATTGTGCAATTTGCATTTATTATAAACGTGCTTTACAACGTTCCAGAAACAGCTGTCTATTCTCATTAGCAGTAACTCAGACGGATAAAATCTGTCTTATCACAATCACCGCACAAGATTAAACTCCTCTGAAATGACTTAACCTTTGTTTCAAAAGACCTTTATTCACGGTAGTTTCAGGATGAGATCGATCATCTGTTGCTTTGCAAATGAATGATTATGTGTTATTAAATAATCTTCCTTCTTTTCGGGCATATTTACCACACCAAAGAAATTTAGGCTGGAAACTTAAGATGCAGAACACTCCTGTGTTACATGAAAAACAAATCTTAGAGTTAAGATATGATGAAAAATTTCATGGAGTGTGTTTATTCTCTGGAAACTCACGGAATACAATGTAATTTGTATTTAAAAGGTAAATGTATTACTTATAAGCTAAAGTTTTCGCACCAGAATGCATTTTTATGTAATTAAACTGTTGTATTTTCAATGAGAGAGAGAGAGAGGTTATTAAATAACTTTCCTTCCTCTCGGTCATATTTACCCTAACAAAGCTATTCAGTCCGGAAGCCTGGCGTACATAACACTCCAGTGTTACTTGAAAATCAGAAGAAAGAGTTATCAACTCGTAAAAAATTTCAAGGAGTGAGTACATTCTCTTCACGTAGTAGAAAGTAATTTATACTTAAAAACAAATGTATTATTTATTTGCCAAATTTCTCGCTCCAGAATGCATCATTATGTAATTTAACTGTGTTTTCAATAATATTATCAATAATATTATTAGCAGAACGTTCAAAGCTTCCTCTTGAACAGAAGAGTTGCTCGTAGATGCCGTGTGCTTGCTTCTGGCTCTTGGTGTTTCTTAGGAAGGAGTCATGGTTAGATCAACAGCAGCCTTCTCTAGAGAAGTGAGGTTCTAATGGAGAATTAGAGTGAATTTAAAGAGATCAATGAATGCATCGTGTTTCTGTAGCCGATACCAAATGACTGCGACTACTTGCTGTAGATGGGCCTCTGTATCGTAACTCTATAGGAATATAAGCATATCATCCAGCATCACGAATGAGACTACGATTACTTGATCTTGATCCGTTTTATTGTCTATTTTTTCACAATTCTCCAAAACTCTAACAAAATATTCGCTGCGCCCTCTTGTGACGAATCTGTATGGAACCTTTCAACTAATATTCTTAGTGCGTCTTTGGGGATTGTAAATTCGCATATATTTCCAATCAACTCTAAGAGGAGAACGGGATATGCAAAGTAGATAGGGTATTTAATTAGAGCGTTGAAAGTTAGCGAAAATGAAGGCTATTGAGCCAGCTGCAGTAGAGCCAACGTTTAGAGGATTCAATTGGATTACGATAGTGAAACATTGCTGCTAGTACTTTACGAAGGAATCTTAGGTGGTTAATTTACCTGTGAAGAGATCAGAGTACCACCAGGTGATATATACTAATTTAATACCGCTTACAATAAACAGTAGTTTAATAAAATTAGTTTAAGTTAATGAAAGCTAATAATTCGTGTTGCGTGTATTTCTCAGATCTCGTATTTCGGTAGACCTTTTTTTTTATTCATCTTACGCGTAGTTATTGATTATTTTCATATCCCGTAATTTAATTTAATATTAAAGGTAAATCCCTTTTGTTTGACGTAGACATATAGATATTATATGTCTTTAGAGTTCTTGAGATTTGAATCAATTGAATAAATATAAGTTATTATGATACGAATGGCTTCTGGTCATTCTTTGCCTCAAATTAATCTTGGTGTCCAGGGTCGAACCCAGGGGGGTTCCCACACTCTTAGAGAAAAGTGCTGCTCAAAGGTGCTGGGTGTATTCTTCCGAGGCCTGACTTTTCTTTGGAGAGTCTGCTCTTCCTGATTCGCGCGTCTCATTGTTCCAGTATTGAAAGCCCTTTTCAATGGACTTTGTGCACTGAGCCATTTTACAAATATATTAACATTTTGTATACTCTGATGATTTGGGCTTTAAAAAACATATAACTACAATTTTGACATCTTTCTACATTACCAAGTTTTGAATGATCTACCGCTTACCAAAGAATGTTTTCATTCAGTAAAATTTATTAAGTGAAAAACACCAGTCTTTCTTTTGAATAAAGTTTAAATATTTTTACAACATTTTTGGCTCTTAAATTTTTATACAGTATTTATGTGTGGAATACGTAGGAATGTTCATATTTTACTTCTTGACTAAGTCAAGGGGAATGATGCGTCTGCCTAACCTGTGATTCCTCGTAAAGTTTTCGGTCACTCAGCTTGGAGGTTAATAATCCCTTAAGTAAGAACAACCAGTCTTTTTTTTTCGAACACAGTTAATAGTGATACAGGGAATAGCTTTACTCCATTTTTGGAAATTATTTTTTATATTGCATTTATGTGGGTATGCGTTGGAAGGTTCGTATTATCTTTTTGACTAAATCGAGGAGCATGAAGCGTACCTCAAGCAAGTGATTCTTCGTAAAGTTTTGGCTACGTAGCTTCGACTCTAAAAACTCATTACATCAGAACCACCAGTCTTTTTTTCGAGTAAAGTTGAATTAGCTTCTCAAAATATTTGGCTATCAAATCAGTGCAGCTTCATTTGAAGTATTAATTAGGGGAAAATATCCACTTTGGTGTTGTATACATATATTTTATTAATGCGAGACTATATAAAATTTCCAACAAGAAAATATTTTACATACAGTGCTTTCTCTACTTCGGTTGGTCAAAGACTATATGTATCCCCTAATATAAATGGAGTTCACTTCAGTTGCCACTAGTTTCAATTTAGAAGAAATATCAAATGATTTTATAGCCTCACGAATTGTCAACATTTTTGCATCACGATCTCTCTACCACAATATTTTTTCCTTTTAAGCTTGCATTAGTTTATTTTTTAACCCTGTAATTTTTTATTTCTCATAGCAGTGGTAGACTTTATAAATGAAAGTTCTTTTTCAAATCGTGGTCAGAAATGTCATAGCAGATCAGTGGGGCATCTCGTTTTGATAAATTGAAAAACACTAAAAGCCTTCTCCATTTCAGATGCCCGACAGTCTTTTTTTGTTTGTTTTGGCGTGTTAGAGAAACCTCTCCTTCCAGTCAAATAGGCTTCTGGACACGTCGCTTCCCCGTGAAATACGAATTCGGTAACTGACTTCAATGCACGAATACTATATTTTCATTTTAACGGGCCAACTAAGCCTTCTTTTTTGCATTTATGGTTGCAGAAACTTGTTGTATTGAAGTCTGGATCATTCATATTACTAAGCTTGAGCACCTTCATTTTGTCTTTCCATCATCTGGTGGTTTAAGCTTTATAAGTTTACTTATAGCGTCTCATTTTTGAGAAAGATACATTTTATGGATTAATTTTAATTAATTGTTCAGAAATTAGTTCTGAGTTACATGTACGATTAATAAAATAATGGTGGAGATGAAAAAAATTTGTTCATTATCAATTTATGCTTTCTCTTTATCCCTTCGGCTAATTCCAGTATTGCTAAGATGAGGAGCAGTTATTTTGACATCGCATCATATAAGATCACAAATATACCTCCAAGTTTAAAATGTATAAATGTATGTGAAACTATTTTATGTAATTTAAATTTCAGATCGTTTTCCCTTTTTAGGAATGTATTGGTAACATCTTTTGAAAGGGGTTATTACTTCGTCACTGCCAGTTCTTCGAACGGATGATATGCAACTTATAATGAATTTTTTATTTAAAGACTTCAACAATTACTTCAGTTTCTACAATTTGTAGTCTAAATCAATTTTAGTCAAAAATATGATCTTTGTCTTCAAAGTTTCAATGCATTTACTTGACCGATTTCGATAATTGTTGATCAGCATTAAAATTATTTTTAAAAAAATTGTTTTTCCAGCCTTGGATTCTGTATCCATTATTTTGTCGCACTCATATTTGATGTGTTTCGGATTTTAAGGATTAAAGCGAGAAATTTTATCACCTCAGCACGGCTTTTATTAATTCCCTCCTACTCAAAACTCCTTCAAATTCATGAAGTTGTACTTTGTCAAGGATTTTAGTATTCAATTCATTGGTCATTAGTCTATCTCATTGTCCGACTGGATTAAAATATAAGACAGATCTCTCTAAATCATGTCCTTGTTTACTTATTCACAATCAAAATTTCATCACAATAATTTCGGTTTCTAAAACCTGCACCATTTTCCGTGAACCTCTTCTAGGGTCAATTATTTTATAAAAATAAAAAGTGAATGAAGAAAATAATCAGAAAAGAATACGTTAAGTACCTCATAAATTCGAAAAATAATTGAAGAGAGGATAATATGGAGATAATAACCATAGAATAAATGAGAGTTCCCTTTTCACAAAAATCTATTGCGTGAATGAATGACAAACATGTTTACAAAAAGAAGAAATATTTACATGCGTGAATGTAACTTCAATTTACAAACCACAATAATAAAAATAAGCTTAAAACTTGAAACCTATAAATGCAAAAATAAATGAATAAATAAATTTTATGCTTCTATATAAATTTTTTCTACCATAAAAAATTATAAATAGATTTTTCCTTCCTTCCTCAGTGGCCCAACAGCTCAGAATGGGCCTTGGTCTTCTCAAGGAGCCTTTTCCAGGCCGCCTTCTTTCTGAATTCCTTATATTAGTTACTTTTGTCTTTTTTTCTTTTGAGTCTTTTATTTTCTACTTTGCCGTCAAATACTTTATGGGAATACGATTTGTTCCGAATTTAAAAAAATGGCGATCGCGGACTAAATGCCAAGTTCATGCCATTAAAAATTGCGCCAATAGACTTTTAGAACATTTAAAATCAACGTACAGTTTAATGATAAATAGAAATATAAATGTTACAAGCCCTATAATTCTTTAAAAAAAGAAAGCTTTGTATCAGGACATAAACGAGTAAATAGTTGCATTGTTTTAATAGCGTTAAAAACTTATTTTGACTATAATGGAAAATAAATAAGAACCTACTTCAGAAATAATTTTGAATTTTATTAAGGATTGGTGTGTGTGTCACGCTTCCTTTCATTTCTGCATGTTTCTTAACGAACACCGTGTTGCTCACCTTCGAAACTATGTTAACTAAAGACTTCGTTGGCTCTGGCATTCTGCTACAAAAAGTTTCGATGACGATTAAGTTCTTTACGAGTGCTAAATAATGATTGCTGATAAATGCATTTTGTCATATTTTAATGATAGTAAAATGTCTGTGCTTAATGTAGTGAATACACTTCAATTTCCAGTTCTAAAATGTGCTCCTTATTTCATCATAAGAGTACTTCAAATATTTTCGGGAAAATGCGACCTAATTCCACTTAAGCATGCTGAAGAGGATAGTTTTATTTACTCTTTTGCGCTTGTTTTTTACATCGGATACAAAGATACATACACATTTTCAAAAATGTCGGAACATTTCTGACCGTGGCAGCAGCTTGGAAGATTTGGCAACAGTATCGATTTCAGAATTTTATAGCGGCTCGTAGGGAGGTACAAATAAAAATAAACAGGCTTATTAATTTAGGTGGTCTTTAGTCATGTGACGTCCACATCGACCAATCCATCTGTCTATAATTGTCCTGTCCAGATGTTCAGGTATGGAAATTCCTCAAAGGGAGAGTCCTTTGCTGTTCAAACAATATTTTGAGGTAAATTTTCGCAGGAATATCGTGAGAGCATGTTCAAGATTGCTAAGGTGTTCTCTTTCAAGTTTTTATTTGATGAGATAACAAACAAATTTTTGTGTGAACAAACAATCAGCCTACAATTTCACCCATTTATTTACAGCAAAATGGCTTAGTGCCTCAGTTCTTTCAGACTTTCTGGGTTGTGTTCCAAACACATGTGTGTGTTGTGAGTATTGACTTTCTCATTTGGGAACATTGTCGAACATTTGGGATGCTAGCAGCGGCGATCCAGATTTGTCCAAGATTCTGCATTTCGTAGACACAGTCGTTTGCGTTCTTACAGTCAATAAATAAGTTTTTTGGAGGATTTTTTTGTTCGTTTGTTTGAAATTCATATTTTATGACAATTTACAACGTAAAATTAAATAAGAGAAGAACAACACACTTATATATATATATATATATATATATATATATATATTTCTCACGTTCGCCATGTTTTGTGTCCCTACCCATACTATACTACTCTCTCGCGATAAAAATTGTATTATTGCTTTGGAGGCACAACATGACAAATATCTACGGCATGGAACCTCCTTCTCAGTTCAAGTAACTTATTCAACAATTTACAATACATATATCTATACAATACGACCCAATTTACACTGAAGGGCAAAAAAATGGTAAAGGCATGCGTATGCAAATAAAGAGATATGGAAAAAATAAGGTTACCGCACTGCGGTCGGTGAAGCCTATATAAGACAATGGGTGTCTGGCACAGTTGTTAGATAAGTTACTGCTGCGTCAGTGGAAGGTTATCTAGATTTAAGTGAGTTTGAACGTACTGTTATAGTCGGCGCACGAGAGATGGGACATAGCATCTTCCAGGTAGCTATGAAATTTGGATTTTCACGTACGGCCATTTCAAGAGTGTAACGTGAATATCCGGAATCCTGTAAACCATCAAATCTACGACATCGCTGCGGCCTAGAAAATAGCATGTAAGAGCGGGAGTGACGAGAATCATTAAGTGTGACATACGTGCAATCCTTCCGCAAATATCTGCAGATTTTAATGCTGGATAATCAAAAAGTGTGACTGTGTAAACCATTCAACGAAACATCATCGTTATTGGCTTTCGGAGCCGACAGCTTACTCGTGAACCCTTGTTGACTGCACGACAAAAAACTCTCTGCATCACCTGAGCCCGTCATCACCGATATTGGACTTAGATGACTGGAAACACGTTGTGTGGTCTGAACAGTCTCGTTCCCTGTTGAATCGAGCTGATGGGCGTGAATGGATATGGACACAACTTCATGAATTAATGGAACCACACACACAACATATAAATAGGGGATTGTTTAAGCTGGTGGAGGCTCTCTGAAGGTATGGGGCGTGTGACGTTGGCGTGATATGGGACCTCTGATACGTCTAGATACAACTCGGACATGTGGTAGGTACGTAAGGATTCTGCCTGATCACCTGGACCCATTCATGTCCATTGTGCATTCCAACGGACATGAAAAAGTTCAGCATTACAATGTAACACCCCACTCGTCCAGAATAGCTTAAGAGTGGCCCTGGAGCACTCTTCTGAATTTAGACACTTCCACTGGCCACCAAAATCCCCAGACATGAACATTATTGAATGTATCTGAAATACCTTGCAATGTGCTCTTCAGAAGAGATATCTACCCCCTCTTACTCCTACTGATTTATGACTAGCCCTGTTGGATTCATGTCAATTATCTCCAGCACTACTTAAGGCAGTGTTTCTCAAAGTGTGGGGCGCGCCCCCCTGTGGGGGCGCAATGACCCTACAAGGGGGGCGCGAGCGCATAGAAAATTTAAAGATTTTTTTTAAAAAAAATAACCGGAAAGAGAAGTAAAACAAAATGCTTTCTTCCATAATAAAAAAATACACACAACAACACTGACATAATTTATGTTTATTATCTGGCTTTTTTCCGTCATCAAATAGCTATCTTTGATCCCAAAACCAAATTAAAGAGAAAAAACGTTTTGTTTTATTTGCTGTATTTCCTCAATGAGAGATTTTTTTATTACGTTTTAACATAAAATATTACTCGTTAAAAGAAAAAACGAAACCCAGACCCTGAGAAAAAATTCTAAGAAGATAAACAATTCACCACTGTAATTATTATTTAAATACTGTACATTAGTTGTAGAAAAAGAAAAGGAAGTCATGATTCACTTTTCAGCCAGGCTGCATAGTGCGTTTGCTAATCATTTGATTGACCTTCAATCTTATGGTATGGTTATTATCAATATTAGAGTTCCCTCCCATCTTTTATGCGTTTGCTTTTCGCTTAGGGAAATTGTAAATAATTGAGTTTTGCGATATTTGGAAAAGAATTGATTGGTTTAACATTTCTGTAGGATAATTGGAAAAGTGTCTGATTTGCGTCCTTTATTACGGTCTTGTACTTTTGAATCATTTTAGTTCAGTTTTATTGGATTTTTTTTCTCAAATCATCAAAGAATTGAATAGTCCTTGAAAGAAGGTAAGTATACTTTCTATAAATTAAAATATTCACTAGAATTCCGATTTGTATCGTGTACAGTAAAAATAATTCTAAACAAATGATCGGGGTGACTGAGTACCCCCGCACTACCATTAATGTTAGTATCGAGTACGCGCCTGCTCCCGGGTTAAAACATTTTGAAGTCTTCTCGCTTTAAATGTTAAAAAGTAACACAATTATTCTCCATCGGAATTTTATATTCTTTTTCATAATTTAACATTAATTCTAAATGCTAATTGTGTGAGGTTTAAAATTACAGTTCATTTAAACAATTATTTGCAATTATATCATTTATCTAAAAAAAATCATTTTACATTTTTGTATACAATGTCGTGCACACAGTTTTACTCTCCTTACAGTTCAGCTATTATATCAAGAATAATGTTTTATTTTTTTAAAAAATGAACTCGTGCGAAGAGTCGGTGTTTCAGCCAGTATACGTTTGATGTATCAGTACTGAAGAAGGTATTTTATAAATAATTTCTTATTACTGAATTTGGCCGCGGTAGCCGAGTAGTATAGGTATCGGATCGTGGCTTGCCTTGTCACGAGTTCGAGCCCAGTACCACTAAAGACCCGCCGTGTAGGGAAGCGATGCACATTAAATCTGTTGAGAGTTGAAACGTTTTCCCGTTGGTGTGGTGTGGTAGTTAGGAGAGAGGGGTGCCAGCTCAGGTGTCATCCACGTCACTTGACCATGGTTCAAAATTACGTGGTCCGTCGTCAAAAGCCCTCGTGCAGCTGAACAGTGCGACGTTAATATTCAATCAATCAATCTTATTACTAAATTAAGAATTATTAGGGACTTTCACGGGCTTGTCTTGTAGAGGAAAGTTTTTCAAAGGAAGGTTTAATATCAGAAATTGACACTTAAAGAGTTTTTTTTCTATATTTAGCTGAGATCTATATTTTGTCTTCAAGGCATCCACTGCAGAAAATCCGGTTTGAAAAAGGTAGGATGTTGAAAATGGTAATAGTATACGAAGTGCTTTTGTTTTCAGTACAGATAATTCCTCATCCGCCTCTACCCCAAATTCAAAGAGCGATTTATTACAAAATTGCCTTTAAATTTTTCACTGGATGTGAAATCTATGAAGATTTTTCTTCTTCGGAAGTTGAGAGCCCTTCTGGAGTATCTTGAAATAGATCCCTAATCCACTCGTAACTTGGTACCAAGCTGTCCTCATCCAGAAAATACTTTTTTAAAATTCTTTGCCAACATAGCTAAATGATTTTACATGTTTTAAAAACAACTTTCACATGTTGTTCTACAGATTTGTAAGTTTTAACACATATCGAGCTGGGGCTTTTATTCCATCATTTACTTCAGTAAAGGTAAATCCAAAATTTAAGTATTTTTGAGAAGATCGCCTTGATTTAATTTTCGGAACCATGCTCGTTCGTCTGTGTACTTGTTGATCCTTTATTATGGTCGAATGTTTGCTTACGATTTAAAAATGTATGTATGATATTGTTTTAATCTACTGCCGTAAATACTTAATTACCGTGAATTACAATTAACGTGGAAATTAAAAAAAATGTACATTCAAGCTAGATTCGGTAGCTATAGGAGTATCGAGTCGACCAAAACTGACTGGAATTGTACGAGGAAAAGCATTTTTACATGTTTTGCGCAGACGTCCGATAAGTTGCCCAGACTCACGCAAACGTACCCTATAATGCCAGATGTGATGGATATGATAGAGAGCGACATTGACTAGACTATTTTTCTAATGACATTTGTACTTTGAGAAATGAATGCTGAAGGAAATAAATCTTTAATTAAATGCATCATTTTGTGATCTGTTCCAATTTAAAAATTAGAGAATGAAAAATAACATAATTCTAAGTAATATATATTTTAAGTAATTTTCTTAAAATATATATTACTTAAAAGTTAGATATACACAAAATTTAATATACTTATCGTATTAATTTGTACGGTTTATAATTAAGATCGTATTGTAACTTTAGCGTCTCTCTCTCTTAAAGTGCATTTTTATTGCAGTAAATACATTATTGTTGTACAGGGGGACGAGACAAAAATTATGATTGAAAATTGGGTCGCCAGTATTGAAAGTTTGAGAAACACTGCTTTTAATGTATGAGTGGTGCACAGAGTATTTTATGACTAATTAATTAATACTAAATTAAGAACAAGTTTAATAATTATTAGCTACTTCCATGGGCTTGTCTTACAGAGCAAAGTTTTTGAAAGGAGTTTTAAGATAAAAAATTGACCCTCTGAGTTCATTTTCTATATTTAGCTGATATCTATATTTTGTCTTCTAAGCAACCACCGCATTTTGTAATATGTTCCAATTTAAAAATCAGAGAAAGGAAAAATAACTTAGTAATTATCCTATTACTTAACTTTTTTTTGCTTAAAAGTAACATATACAAAATTTAATACTTACGTCATGAATTTGTACGGTTTATAATAAATATTGTTGCTTTATCGTAAAAGTGCATTATTATTGCATTCAGTAAATTATTATGTATAAGGGGGGGCGCGATAAAAATTGTGATTGAAAAGGGGGGCGCCGGTATTGAAAGTTTGAGAAACACTGACTTAAGGCATTAATACCACGGTGTGTTGCGGCACTTCTGAGTGCTCGTAGGGACACTTCTCGATATTAGACAGGTGTGCCAGTTTGTTGGCTCTTCTGTATATATTTATGCAACATTACATAACATCCGCTAGCAACCACTTCGTCGTAGACTGACATCCAGAAGTGCACACATCCATAGCTGAAGTAGAGCTAACTCATTTTCAAGAAGCGACCGCTACTGGAAGACACTCTGTCTTCCAGTGCTTTCTCAATCAATACAAATACGTCATAGGTCATGACTTCCTCAGAAATTTCGACAAGATTTCACATGATCATGAAATCATCAAAAAGGGTGTCAACTCTACTGTATCTCCAATAGTTCATCAAGCTCTCATTGAAAAAGGCTATTATAATGTTACATGCAATTAATATAGATTTAATCATAATAAATGATACAAAATGTGATACTATTAAACATACATATTGAATTATTTACTCTATTTTTAGATAAAATTAAGCTAAAAGATCAAGTTCAGCACCCAGCTGTAAAGGTGATATTGATGGCACGTTTTGAAAATCAAGGTTTCTTATAACTGAACTTTAAGGGGCTGGACGTCTCCGTCAATGCTCAACTGTACACGCGGACATCGATACACTTCATAAGGATAAAAAAGATGTCCATGTAAGCGGATGTACGCTTTAGGGTTGCAGAGAAAGTATTTCTTTCACACTTGCTGGGCAGCCCTTAAAAGTCATTTTCTCCAGCATTTATTTCGTACTCAGAATCCTGCAAGCTTTCTGCAATATCCTAATATGTCGTCCTTATCCATATTTGTGCATAGTGTTTAAAGTATCTTTCGCCAAAACAATTATCCAGAACATTGTACACGGTGTACGGACAGTCTGAAATCAGTTCATGGCTTCTTTAACCCTTTATCTACCACATTATGATTTAATGCAATTTTTTTCATGCAATATTTTTTTTGAATCACTAAATTGAAAACTAAGGGATATTCATAAATAAAATACTGATTTTTGAGAAATTTAATCCATTAAAACTAATTAATTATATTGGTACTTTAAAGTACCGTCATTTAGGAATTGCGATATGAGATCGATTTCTCAGATAAAAAATTGATTCACTGATTCGATTTTTCATCCTAGAAAATCGACATTTGATCTTTTCGGTTTTGGTAAAAACCATAAAATTATTTACAATTAGTTAAATGTACTATCTGATTACGATGTTGGCGGAGCTGCTTAGAAACCAGTAGACATGACAGACTGTTGTTGCTTAAAAAGCTTCTATACTAATCATAGGGAACTACACTGGTGTGCAAAACTTAAGCAACAGGTGGGTTTATTGCCATAACTTCACGAAAAATGATCTGAGAGACATGAAATTCAGAAATGACGGAGAGTATTATGTACGTAAATAATGACCAAAGCATCGACTCTGAAAAAGGAATACAATGCATACGGTATGGAATCAAACAAAAACAAGCTTTATTGAACGCATAGTATCGTGACTCATGATGGTCTATCCAACAGGAAGAACAACAAGCAGATATTCCTCAATATGGTATATGCCCTCCTCTCACTGCAATGGTTGCTTCGCACCGTCTCCGCATACTCAGAACCAGCTGGTGCAACATTTCTTGCGGTAGGAATGCCCATTCTTCAATCAGCATCTTTTTGAGATGTTGAATGTTCTCCGGATGATGTAAGTGTGCTGCAATACATCTCGCCAAAGCATCCCACACATGTTCGTTGGGATTTAAATCTGGGAAGTACGCTGTCCAATCCATTCGAGTGATATCTTCACTTTCCAGCAGCTCCTCAATAGCAAGAGTCCGATGTGGCCGTGCATTGTCATCCATACAAGTGAAGTCTGGGCCAATGGCACCTCGGAACAGACGCAAATGGGGAAGA
Organism: Trichonephila clavipes; assembly: GCA_019973935.1. Classification (NCBI taxonomy): domain Eukaryota; kingdom Metazoa; phylum Arthropoda; class Arachnida; order Araneae; family Nephilidae; genus Trichonephila; species Trichonephila clavipes. The sequence goes on along the minus strand of BMAU01010888.1, from coordinate 34,995 downwards.
AGTACCTCCTCACAATAGCGATCCCCGATTACAGACCCTCTATCGAAAATGTGGAACTCAGTTCGCCCGTTCAGCATAATGCCTCCCCAGACAAGAACTCCAGGACCACCGTAATGGTGTCTTTCCTTGATGTTACTGGTATAAAACCCTGTCCCGATCTCTCTCCAAATCAAAACGCGTTGAGAATCGCTTCTGGTACTGAACCGGCTCTCATCCGGAAAGAAGACACGACTCCATTGACAGTTGTCCAGTTTTTGTGCTCTCTGCACCACTATAAACGGTGGCGTCGGTGGTCAACTTTCAATGGGAAGCAGCGTTCAAGACGGCGGGCGAATAGGCCCCCTTTGTGAAGGCGTCTAGCCACAGTAAACCGCGACACTTGTCGCTCTGTTGCTGCAGAGAGTTGATGAGCAATGACGCTTGCTGACTGCCGTTGGTCTCTTTTCGCCTGCATGATGATATATCGGTCATCCCCTGAAGTTAACGTCCTCGGGCGGCCACCACCATCTTTCCTAACAGCTGTACCTGTGGTTTGGAACGCTTTCCAAGCGCGCGAAATGACACTTTTGTTGATTCCGAACTCTGCAGCTACACTGGTGACGGTACGCCCCTCCTCCAGCTTTCCGATCATTCTTCCACGTGTGAAGTCGTCCAGGTGATTTCTTCTAGCCATATTTCACGAACTGACTCACTGGCACTTGCAGCGAATATGTTGAATTGCGTATGCGTCCTTTATTTTATTCTACTGTTGAGCAGCGCGCGCCGACATCACGCGTTTTGTGTACGCTTACGTGGCTTCTGACGTTTCGTTCATGATATTTGCATACGTTTGACGTTTCTACTGACTTACGTGTTCACTGTACTGATCTTCAGACCTCCATTTCTGCAATTTCATGGTTATCTGCATATTTTTACATTGTTGCTTAAGTTTTGCACACCATTGTATAAACTATATTATCTATTTTCTCAACTTTTTAATGTAACAAATACATTAAGAAAAAGATGTCTTCTTTTATACCTGATACTTTGATATGGCACTGAAAACAATTATAATTGTTGAATTCCCTGAACTATATATATATATATATATATATATATAAAGGAATTCGCTGATTTTATTAATATGATATAGTTTTATTATGGTATTTTTCTTTTTTTTTTCATAAAATAAATTTATATTTACACTGTAAATGCAAACGTAAAAAAATCGATTTCTTAGAAATGGATCTTTTGGACCTCGACTTTTTTGTGAATCGATTCATCAGGTTACGATTCGGATCGATTTAAAAATCGAATTTTTCGGGAAGAATCGCCTTCCCTACCGTCAGTACAGAAAGGTCTAAAATATTTTCATAATACAAAGAGACCGAATAACTTTTTAAACGGAGAGCACTAGTAATTTACAACACAAAATATTTATTTTTAAAGGTTTTTGAAATTTTTAAAATTTATTTCTGTTTTTACCCATAAAAGTAGGTTTTGCAGAATTCAGAACACCTGAAATAAAATTTCTGTCGAGTCTTTAAAAACGTGTATGGCTTGGGGTTGTCCTATTGGAGCACAACAACATCTCTGCTGAACAAATTTGGCCTTCTCTGGTGAATCATTAGCTTCCAAGAATTCGGTTGTTAACATTATATTCATCAGTTTACTTTACATATGCTTTGAAAAAAAAATATTTTTCTTTAACACGACTTTTACAGTCGTGATTAATCTCTCAGAGCGTAACATATCAAGAAAGCAGAAATCCCCTACTTGATATTTATGCAAGCTCGATGAGAAATCAATTGTGTTTCCTTTATACTTAAAGCCAGCCTGAAAACTTGAAATTTTTTTATAGGTTTCAAAAAGCAGTTAACCGATTGGTAATCCTTCTATCCATCATTTTGTAACACGCATTTGTTAAAGAGATAGATATGTAGCTTGATGGATGATCAGTAGGTTAATGAGGCTTTATAATGGGAAGAATACCGGATTTTCGCCACTCAGAGGGTACACTTGTTTTCCAGATTATATAATAGAAGTGCAGCAAGGCCAGTTTGGCTTTTTTACTTAAATTGAAGAAAGGTTCTGCTGTAAAATCATCTGGGCCTGCACTTTTACCCTTCTTTGTTTCCTCCATATCTTTCAGTAATTCATTATAAGTAAATCTGTCGTTCAAAAGCTGATCATCCTCTTGATTCAGACATTTAACAGGAGTCCCAGCGAAGTAAGGGCCACTAAGTTTATTTGTTGGTAATATGCAGTCAGATGCATAGTTTTTAGCTATTGGCAAAGCTTTAACTCGATTGTTTGGGAAATGCTTACCGTTAAGGAAAAGTATTGCGTTCTTTTTGTATAATGATTCATTCCTTAAGGTCGGTTGCAATCGGGGAGCATTGGAATATTTTGCTCATCTAGCCAATCGAGCTGATGTGCAAGGTTCATGCAAGTAGATTCTTTTATCCTGATGGATAGAGGCGATATTTTGTCCATTTGTGCAAAAGAGCAGATGTGCAAGTATCTTGGAAGTATAACTTTTTATCCCGATGTATAGAGTCGACTAAACCCACTTGCAAAAACTCAGACAGATAAAGTCTGTGTTATCACAGTCAATGCACATGATTAAACACGTCTGAAATAGCTCACTCATTGTTGCAAATGTCCTTTATATAGCCTTACTGTAATTTCAGGGGATTTTAATGTATATCCTGCAGTTTGGACAGGATTTAATGAATATATTTGCTGCGGTGGGGTGCAAAAATAAGACAGCTTCGTCAGCAAATAAGCATGATTCATCAGTTGCAGATGTCGGGGAATCGTAGAATATTAGAAAATACTTTCTCGTGTTAAGTTGGAACTCTCGAAAATTTAAATCGATATTTCTGCTTCCTCCATGGAAGTAAATGCCCCTCTACTCATCTTTAAATACATAAATACAAAATCTTAAAAATAAGAGAATAAAAATTATAAAATTTGTCACTCAGATATAAATGAAGCATTAGCCTTTAGAAAGGAAACAAAACATTAATTTTATTTATTTCAAAAATCAGCTTTCAAATTGATCTATGAATGGCTGACAATGATGCTTCTTTCCGATATTTTTCTTCCAGTCGTCTTTCTCTCTCCGCAAGTAACAAATATCTCTATCAACTGACTCGCGTGGCAAGATCTGAAAATTAAATTTGAAAACAGAGAATTTTGAAGAAATGCTTCTGGTGCCTGACTTTTCTTTAGGGTGGTTTTCGTTATTTCAATCGCAACGTCAGCTCGAGGAGTGAGGTCCAATGAGGAATTACAGCGATTTAAAGCAGGTCAATGAATGAATGATGCTTTTGTAGCCCACACCAGTTAAATGCGACTGCTTGCTGTAGTTGAGCCTCTTTAGCGAAACTCTCTAACGATACAAGTAGGAGTAATCGTCTGGAATGCAGCATCTTAAACTTCATTTACTTATTTGCTAAATTTCTCGCACCGGGAAGCATCGTTATGTAGATTAATTGTGTTTTCTATCTGAAACATCTGTCTGAAATGATAAATAGGTCTGTCTGTCTTTAATCTGTCTCGTCACAGTTATTTTTCATTGATGACACCTATCTCAAGTATAATCAGATTTGCAAAAATTCAATGTTTCAAATAATAAGAAAATTATTAGTTTGACATAGTTTTGATTTCCTGGTCAGCCCAGAATCTTTTAATTTACATCTACTGTCTTTGTGGTGGTTCATGTATCTTCTTAACTTGTAGGCTGCTGTATGAATTCGAACCGCAACCTTTCGTAATATGTTTTCTGTTCTTTGTGATACTTTTGTGACAAAGGCAGGCCAAAAATCAGAAGAATTTGAAGTGATTAGTTTCAGTTGCTTTTCTAATTTCGCATTTGTGTTCCACTTCAAATTTGGATTAAAGCACACATACCCAGCCTTATTGCTCTTAATATAACACTATGTAATATGATATCAACTTCTTCACGGATGAAATCAAGCGATCGGCATAATCCTCCATTTCAGATCAAGGTGGCATATCGGTACAAAACTGAACACGAAAAATAAGCTTTACATAAACCACAATCTCCCCCTCGTTTCATGTTACGACTGTATACAGAATTCATCACAATATTAGTATCCAATAACATAATCAGAGGGCCCACTGCTTTTGCAATGAATTTCGAATTAGAGTGTTCCCGTCATGGTAATTGCGCGGTTGCCTACTTTTACATTTACATCCCCATTTTCCGAAGGTCTATTTTCTCTAAATACTTCAAATATGTGTGTATTGTTATTTTCGTTTGGATATGACAGATCCTACTCTAGAGTGGAAAGCATTGTAATCAGTTTGAATTCCACCTCTGTATCATTCTCTTGAACTTGAACCTGGAGGCTCGTAAGGTATTATCGGAGAGAGTTGATTCATATTTTATCTTGTGCCGGGCTTCTTCTTCATAAAGGTCATACTTGAAAAGTTGCTACAAAACACTGTATGTAGCCATAGATATATATTTTGGTTTGCTTTGTTGCACACAGTTTGGAATGGTATAGCTCATTTTAGGCAAACCATGGTTTGGACTTGCAACAAGCAAATGATCCACAAAATCTACATGTGAAAAGTTATTTTAAGTCATAACCAGTGAAGAATTGCTGTTTTGTGCTAGTACAGAGACTATATATTAGTAATGCTAGTAATATATAGGAAAAAGGTACATTAAAGAGCAATCATATATTCAAGAACGTACCAAACATTTCTTAAATTTAAAAAATGGCCCCTACATAAGTTTTCAAATGCTTTGTTTTGGAAAAAAGTAAACGGGATATATAGATATATATAGGGATCATTCTATGTGTGATCATTTTGAAAATAAAAGTATTTAATTTGAATCGAGGGTAAAGGGTAAGAGTGAAGAACATGAATTATCACTATCTTTTATTCGGAATATTTCTGTTTCTTCAGTATATGTCTTAAGACATTTGATATACTTCTGCATCACTCCATTAGATTTTTATAATATTGTTTAACATAACAGGTTGCCGCCCAGCCAGTATAGTGGATATGTCCCTCGGCTTGTAACCGAGTGGGTTTGAGATCCAATCCATGAGTAAGACATGGTTGAATCTTCTTCGGAAAAAAGTCGGCCTGCACACCCCTTCTGTTATGTGCTAAGATCATCATGTATGTGATAAATGTCTATATTTTTCTGTTTGAATAGTACGTATCTGTTCCTTTTCCACTCGTATTTCATATGTATTTCAGGATAAAAACACAATAACAACCAGAACAGGTAATGAAATACGCAATCATTTTACATTTATTCTCGGTTCCTCTTTTAAATGTGATACGTTGTGTATTGACATTAGAATCGAAGTGATGCTCTCCGAGATACTCTTTCTAGTGAAGTCTATCTCAAAAAACCCCGAGTAACATCTGAAGTAATTATTGTGGATCAAATTTTTTTCAACTTTATATCAATGTACTGAATATTTAAATGTGTAATGTATGGAATTCAAATTGAAAAAAATACCTTTCGTGTAAAAGTAAGATAGCTGGTCATGACACATGACTATCACTTTTTCTGTCCATAGCAACTGTTCAAGCTTGCACTGAAGTGCCTTTACTATTATTAATGTGACTTCGTGGTAAAAGATTGATTCTATGGTTTTAGCTAGGAATCATGTCAAGACTAATTGTTACGATTTTTAAAAACTTCGTATGGTCTCTTTAAGCTGTGACTGAATTAGAATCCGTTTTGCCGTGAAAGAAGTGAGAAGAAATTGCATGTTTGTTTCTGTTGTAAGAATCTCAGTTACTAAGTTGATTTTTTACTGAAGCTAGGTTTACCGCGTTTGTATTACCGTAAAGTAACTATTACAATTTATTGCGTAAGTCAATGCGAATACATGTTTTTTTAAAAATGGGAGGATTTGAGTTTTCATTAAGAAGAGTTCCATCTAGAAATTCCCTATTCATGAGAAGATAAATCTCATCCAAGATCTTAATCTACCACATGTATAAATCAGATAAAGAAAGTTTTCAAATTTCGGCATTGGAAACTCATTTTAAATGTTTTTACAGCCAGTCCACTAAAACACTAATCGTTTTCTCAAGAATTCTTTCCTTTTCATTGTTAAGAGTACGGAGATTTCATCCTTATTTATAAGAATGGATCGAAAGAAATAGGATATGTTGTTGGTGGAGTCATTTATAAAGATGATGTATGACAGCGTTTCTCAAACTGTGGGGCGCGCTGTGTGGGAATCGTTGTGTATGAAGATGGAAGGAAATTCTTTGGTCTTAGAGTTTTACTTGTTGTGGGCCTAAAACCAGGTATTTTTTTCTCAATCGAAAAATATTTTTCCTTAAAATTCAATGCTACACTTTTGAAAATTCAATAAATTCCAACATATTAATACAAATTAATAGGTATTTAACACATTTTTAATACAGTATTAAATGTTTTTCCAACTATTATAAACCTCTTTCAATATTTTTGTGCAGAGTTTACACATCTTTTAAGATTTCATTCACTTTATTATTTTAAATGCTACCAGTATATATCTCTTCGAAATTAATCTGGTCAACCACTTTAGTTTCACACTCTTTTTGTACAGATTACTGTGAAAAACTACATTCCGGATGAATTTTCTGGTGCCCAAAACTAATAACGGCTACTTTTTCTGCATTACAATCATGTATGTGAGATTATCTTTTCACAAACTACTGACTATAGAAATGCACTAAAAGTATCAAAAGATGGAAAATAATCTAAAGAATCCATTCTAACCACTTAAATTCCGAAATTACTCTTTAAACTAAAAATATATTAATAAAAATAATAAAACCTCATTCCCTTGTAATGCCATCTATCCTGCAAAGGTTCCGAAAGATGGACAGAGAAAGATTTTCATCAGTTCTTTCTTACAAACTGCCACCTTCTCTCCATATTAAAATTAGATATAAAGTATAATTCTAGGAATGGATAAACCTTTAATTTGACCTGCACAATGTATATTATTTTATAAAATAAAGATATTTGTTGTGCATATTTTTTATGATTTTTTCATGTTTTTACTGATGAAGTGTTTGTATCACGATGTATATCTTTCTCATCATCATAACCAATCAACACATTCAGGGAAAGTCACTGTTTTTTTTTATCCAATAATTTTTAAATCAAATTCCCCAATTTTTTTTTCTTATTATGTTTAGAAAATTTCTCTAAATTTGTCAAACATTTAATTATTTTTGCGTTTTTTTAAACAATTAAACAATCATACAAAACTTTTTTCTGTGTTTCTGGTTGTGTTATTTGTGTTTGAGCCTGAGCTTAAAATATTTCCTCCAATATTGGGAATTAAATTTGTGTGTGTGTGTGTATTTTATCTTTTTTTTGCGCTTTATTTAAATAATTTCTTCTTTTTTACATTTTTTTTGTGGTTAGATGTTTCTCAGTTTTATCTTACTGAGTAAATATGCCAGCTTGATACAGTCTATATACACAGTTTATTAACTGCCATTAAGTTCAATCCTAAAGTTGATTTCATTTTGTTTTAAAACTTACGGGGACTTACGTCTATAAGAGTGGCATAAGGAGAGGCTTGATAATGGGAACTCTGAAAAGCACTTAGGAAAGCAGATATACTTACGTAAAACTTTGTTTTAACATGTACAGATGTTGCAATTGGATTCATTTTATGCATTATATTTCGAAGATAATATACAAAGATACATCATAGGGTGGAATGATAGACATTTCATTTATATCACTGGGAAGCTGGGTAAGAAAATGGATAGAACAACTCTACTATGCATCGGTTTTTTCAGTTCCTTCAATTTTGATCTTATTAAGAAAAGTCTTACAAATTTTGTGAGGAGTTGGCGTTAACCAAAAAGGTAAATAATCTCTTCCCCTTTTATATACTAGTCGCTGAATGGTCGGTTAGCGATCATTCCTGATTGAGTGGTGGTCACTTGTTTCCATGACGTTTGTTCATGTGATCGGAAGTCACCGGAGATGCGGTAACTTTCGGTACAATAGATATTTAAACGAGTTGTTATAACTTTGATTCTCTCTTAATATCTTTGTCTAATTTACGATATGTTGATACTCACTCTCTTACTTTTTCTAGCGGCTTTAATTCATTCAAAACATATGTTGTCTGCTCAGAAGTATAGTTTTTGATCTGTTATGTCTCGGATGTTTTGATATTATGCTCGGAAGTTGTTTTTATGAATTATAAATGGGATCGTTAAATTGTTGTTGATTAATAAAGAATTTCCGAGGGAATATATAGTCATCATTCAGGTTATAAATAACATTGTGACACTCTGCTGCCACGTAGTTGTGGCAAACAAGTGGTTATGGGCGTTCATTTCATAACCTGAATATCGTTTTTTTTTCGTCAGAAATTGTTGACTCTTGCCAAGATGGAGGAGCTAAAAATTTTGCCACTTGTACTTTTTTTACTTTTCTGCTAAAAATAATTTTTGATCACAATGTCATTTTGAAATGGCCATTACGAGTTATCAAGTAAAACCCCTGGATGCTTCAAATTAAGCTACGTGGTCAACGCATGTTCGTTTTTTTTGCTTGAAAATAATTTTTTTGAAATTGTGGCTGGCAAAGAAAGTGCTCTCGAAAATAAAGAAGAAAATTGGTGAAAATTAAAGGACTCTAATGCAAGACAGCGTTTAGCTTCATCAATTCTGTATCTGAACATCAGCACTGAGTATCGCATTATTATTGAAAACATAACAGATCCTGCAGAAGCCCGTAAATTGTTGAGGGATAACTTCTGACCCGACAACATATCCTATCACATACAGCCTTTTAGTGAATTTTCTCAGTGCAGATTGATTGATTGAATTTAACGTCGCACTGTTCAGCTACACGAGGGCTTTTGGCGACGGACCACGTAATTTTGAACCATGGTCAAGTGACGTGGACGACACCTGAGCTGGCACCCCCCTCTCCTAACTACCACACCACACCAACGGGAGGACGTTTCAGCTCTCGACAGATTTAACGTGCATCGCTACCCTACACGGCGGGTCTTTAGTGGTACTGGGCTCGAACCTGTGGCAAAGCAAGCCACAGTCCGATACCCATACCACTCGGCTACCGCGGCCTTTTCTCAGTGCAGAATCCAGCCTAATAAGAAATTGAAGATATTCTCTTCAAGAATAAAAAGAATATATTCGAGGCAATGGGTAAACCCATGGAGGAAACGTACCAGTATTATCAACTATTGATAAGTTTGCTATCAACATTTGACTGTATTGTGTAGAGTGAGTGAGTGAGTGAATGAGTGTAGGTTTTAATGACGAAAGAGTCAATTTTGGCCAAGCTGCACCAAACAACGTTTTAAACTTTCAAAGTTTAAAATTAGTTAAAAATGTTATAAAAAAACATTTTATGAGTAAAACAGTAAAATCACACAGTATAAAAAGTTTTAAAAGTTACATTAAAAAACGGCAAAGATGTAGACACAACGGTTTAAAAGCGATATATATTTTGAAATAAAAGTAACGGTGTGAAGTAATCGAAATACTTCATCACGTTTTTGTAACATGCTGGGGATATTATATTGGAATATTCCCCAATATATATTATTATGTTTTTTATACAATTATACACGTCATATTCGTCGGGATCGTAGTGCTTTCTTGTGGTTTGTGCTGTTGCCTCTTTATTTCCTGCATGATATTATTCATTTTTTAATTAGCTCTTTTCTCTATTTTTAATCAAGTTATTCTTTTTTGCTAAGAATCCTGTATTGAACGGGATGAAGAAGGGGGTCTAACACCAGATTTGGATGGAAAAGCGGATATATTGGATGTGGAAGGGTCGTTGTTGGGTATAGGATTCACTGGTGGAATGGCAGATATGGAAGGAAGTAGTTGTGCTTGAGTAGACGAGGATGATGTGGAAATAGCCGGAGTGGATATCCTTCTTAGAAACAGTCCAAGATAATTTTTTTACCCTTTACTGTTTTAAAACATCTTGCAACGTACTCAATTGAATTTTAATACAAATTTTTATTTCTGTCGAGTCTCAATTTAATTTTTACTTTTTGCCTTTCTTTGTTTTGAACCTATATGTGATATAAACCTATATGTGAACCGATATTGAAATCTTGTTTGACATAGTGGGGATGACACCCCTCCGCAATGTATTTGTTTTTATCATTAGAATAAGTTTGTTATGCATGCTTTTATATTGTTACGTAGATCCGGGTTCGTGGATTTTATCGAAAAAAATCCCAAAGAAAATAAACAGTTCTTTAAGAGCGATGTGAATTTATTATCGAAAATTTTCAATCCTTTAAATACAGGATTCAGCAGCAATATTCACAGGGTAAATATCCGAAGGTATTCACACCTTCAACAGCAATCAAGCACAGCCACCGGTGTTTATAAATACACGCAAGTAAAGATTATTCACAAGCACAGCCGAGATAATCGCTAGTCAAAACAATCCTCACTACTCGTTGGCTTAATCAAGTCTCCTCGCCGTACCAGCGAGCATTCTTTTTATATGCTCGACAGAAACTTCTAGAAGATTAACCGCTCGTGTCATTGAACGTGACACTAGTGGAACTTTCTAGAAGATTCCAGATAATTCCGAACTTGCCAACATGATGGCCAATGACGCCAAAATGGTCGTTAAAGTCGCTAAATTGGCCGCCAAAAATGATGCCAACTTGGCTCTACCGCCAAGATTTCGCCAAGTTCTCATTGAACCGCCATTATAACGTAAGGGGGCGGCACTGCTTGTGAATAGTACAATTTTAACATGAAATAAATATAATAGAGTAATATAAATGCATTAAACACTCAAATACAAATTATTTACACTATTTACTTAAAATTCGTAACAATATTTTAACTTTTACTGAGAGGGCATTGTCAATTTTTTTTAATATCATTATTAGTTTCATATTTTTACGAATGTTTGGCGCAGCTTACCCAGATTCGGTTCTTGCGCCATAAACCCATACACCTCATTCACTCCTTTGGCACTTTACAGCTTAAAAGGTTCCGAACCCCTGCTTTAGACTAAACACCAAGACACACACTCACATAAAGAGTAGGAGGAGGCCCCTCCGAATGGTCTGGCAGATTGCAATAAATATTTGAATAGTTCACCGAGTATAGAATATAAGCAAATTTGCATGACTTTTTTGAAGCTTTTAAGCATCTGTTAAAATTTACTGCCGATGGAACGTGTGTAAAAGTTAGTATTGATTTTTAACGATGTGTTTTAAAACATAAATAAAAATCAACCTTTTGAATTTGAGAAATGTTAGTACAAGTTTTACTGACCTTTAACACCTGTTACCTGTAAATCGGCTGTCGGGACAAGCTCGCAGATATGCACGCATTCAAAGTTTTTATACTAGCACTACCTTATCTTATATATTTTATTCGTTAGAAAATAAGTAACGTCTGGGGCCCTGGGATCTTGGACTGATACTGGTATATTTCTTTATTAGATTTTTTTACTTCGTTCACGTTATTTTGCAAAATATATGCACATTAACAAAAAAACAATATTTGAATAGATAATAAATTAACTTGCAGCTGAGAGGTTTTGTATAAGTTATTTTTTCTGGCTTTCTTGCGCAAACCGAGAGTACTTAACGAATTTTTTTCAATCTCAAAATACAAATATCGTGAAGTAATAAAATGTACATTAATAACACAGTTCGTTTCAAAAATGTCTGATATAAAAAAAACTTAAGAGCATTCGTTTTACTTGCTGTGTTAATAAATTAGATTAAATTTGCATGTGTCATTTGCAAAATAAATATAGACATAAATAGGTAAATTTTACTTCTATGTTCCTAGCTAAATATTGTTTGCGTATAACACTTGAAAAAAAAATCCAAAGAATTGATTGTAATTCTTTTTATTGCGTAATATAAATAACTCAATTATTAATAGAAAATAAATTTAAAATCACAATCAGATTCTCTATAATTTTTGTATACCACTTTTCTTCGAATTTGGTGGAAACAATTTGAATTCTTCTGGGATATTTCCTTTTACACTCATCCTCTTCTACGACAAAAAGTTATTTTCACTAAATCTTTCATTACCTTGCGTAAATTTAACTTTATTTTCTTTTTGTTACCTTAAAAGATGAGAATATTGCTTCCAAATTTTTTTCAACTTATTTCACTCGAAATATATTTCTTACTTAAAATGCTAATTTAAATCATCCTGGGATTTGGTATAAATAAGGATAAACTGTGCAAAATATATCGATTTTATTATACTGCTAATGATGCGCCTTTCCTAAATTCTGACTGGGAATTGCTCTTTAGTACGAATTGCACTTTGAAATAAAATTCATTGCTGAGTTTCGAGAAATGTTATTTTTCGTACTACTGTGATCGATTTTGTTATCCAATCATAGAAAGAATTAAAAAGACTTTTTTTTGTTTTTGAAGAAAAGTTTGCTTTTAATTCTCGAGCTTCTTGTTTCTCTTTTTTCCTTTTCGGCATAAAATCAAAAAATAATCCCTTCTATAGGTCAATGGTGTAGATTCAGGTTTTGTTGTTGCATTCAAAATTTTCATGATGCTGTAAAAAAATAATGCAGTTTGTTCTTGTGAATAGTCAAAGGATAAAATAAATTCAAATTTAATAAATTATCCTACATACTAAAAAAGGAAAAATCCAGGAATCGAAAACGAACAAAGCTATATATATATAATATGATAAAACAATAATATATGATTAAAGTTATAATTCCTAAGTATAATTAAGCTATATAGAGAAATAAGCATTAGCCACCGGTTGTCTAATAGCAAACTCTTGGCTTGATGACTAAAACAGTTTAAAACGAATTATTGTCAACTGAGTTTGTTGACTAAAAAAAACCTATCGAGGAGCGTGGAGATTTGACAAAAGAAATGAAGTTATTCAAAAGAAAGGACTACGCTATATGCCGAGCTGAACAATGAGCCCCCTCAAGAGTTCAAGAAACTGGCAACAATATATGCAGATCATAAGAAACTCACCTGTGTTGATAATCATGAAGAAATTGATCTGCTCTGAGTGGATATGCTGCTCGAAAGTTCTGGAATGTTGACATGGATCTTATGTAGCCGACGGCATCTGCTGCACTAGCCACGTATGTGTGACCGATGTTCCGTGATCTGCAGGTTGTAAGAGTGTTAGTAAAGCAAAATAAAATTACTAAGTACCGTTCTCCATCTAACAAATATATTGAAGGATTTTAATGCATATTTTACGGTATGGAGTTTTCTTGGCACCTATGGATTCACGTATGTAGGCCCTCCCCTCAGGGGGATCACCTTCTTTAGGTGAGTACGGGTGTCACAATCCCGAGGTGCCCTAGTGATATTTTCCTTTTCTCAAGGGGTTTACTGTCTTTGGTAAGTATGGATGTTACAACCCCGGGGTATCCTAGTGATTTTTCTGTATTTTCGGCCCTCTTTCTTGCCATTCAAATTTACCTTTTCTTCTTTTAAAGTCGAGACCACAGATGAACATTTTGTAAACATATCAGAATAGAAATCAAAATTTCCTAAATTTTGATTAATCTATATTATTCTTTATTATTAACATGGTTTTTTTTCATTTTGTAAAGCGTTAATTTGGTTTCTTTTTGATATAAGTTTTTTTTCAGATTTCAGCATTCTAATTGTATTTACTAACACCGTTGGTCTTTCCTACCCGCATGTTTGTCGTGTGCGGCGACCCGTAAAGAGGAAAATGGTGTTCTAGGGATCCTCTGCGTTCCCTTTGACCTAGAGCTTCACTGTAGACGGGTGGCAGGAGTGAGCCGGCTCCTGTCAATCGGCTGGTGGTACCTCTCTTCGGTGTCCCCGAATGGACACTGCTGTAGGGTTAGTTCTGCAGATAAGAGGTGTCGGGTTTACACGTTGGATCCTCACCCTGATGCTGTAGCATTATATTCTGGGTGTATTCCAGGTAGGCGCTGTGCCTAGTTTTTTGCCATATAAACGGCACACTGCCTCCCTTGTTGGACTCCGTGGTGGGTGGAGGCACACCAGAAAGAAGTTTTATACGCGTGTTTGTATGGATGATCAGGTGATTTACTCATTGAAACACTCTCTGCTATGCAAACTAAGCCTTTCCTTCTCGCAAAAACTTTCTAATTTCACCTTTAATAATAAGTTCGCATAAAACTCTAAACTTATGTTGCGGTGTTATTTCTGAACCTGACCTGCTGACCATTCCTGAACCGGAAATCCTCGATGGATTTTCTGAACAGGGTGTCATTCAGGTCACAATAATAACAATTAAAAAATATACATCCATCAATAGTTCCGACCAAACATATAATTTTAACTTTTTATAGCCCAAACGACCGACAACAATAAAAGCCGGCTACCTTAACTGTAAAATTCGACCATACATTCCGAATAATCTGCGCTGTTTCAAGTGCCAGAGGTTCGGACACTCACAAACGTCCTGCCTCGGTCAATTAACGTGTTCTAGATGTGCATCCGTTCGGCATTCTTCCACGGATTGTACTCTAGAGCCGAAATGCGTCAATCGCTCCCCGTCCCATTCATCAGACTCAAAATTATGTTCAAAATGGAAAACAGAAAAAGAAATCCCAAGCTATTGAAACAAATAGAAATATTTCATATGTAGAAGCACGGAAATTAATAGTTCCACAATTGTCCCAAACATACGCACAAGCTGCCAAATCCTCAACTGAAACCACAACAACCCAAACTGATGAAAATATTACAAGAATAGTATGTCAGCCTTTAAAACTACTGCAACCTTTGGTTTCTATTCCAAAGCCAATCATGTCTTCCAAAATTCCTGCAGTTAACATATCATCAACCGCAACTCAAGCAAACCTCTTACCATCCACATCTTCTGTCACAGTGTTACATCGTCATCAGAATCTCAACCATCTATTCCTTTAACGGATACTACTCCCACCACATCTAATACTTTATCTACATCTTCTGCATTTTGTTCATCTAATAAAGTACTGTCTTCATTGAATGTATCAATGTTTACACCCTCTTACCAGCTGAAACAAGTCCTGCTGTTGAAACTAAAAGCTCTATATCCAATACCATACCTTCTACATCCCAGGATGCAAAACAAACTTCAAAAAGTCGCAAGAAAAGACGTCCTAAAAGAAGTAGGACAAAATTTAGACAAAATAGACATACAATTGACGCCTCACATACCTAAAAAAATACTCCTTTACAGGATACATCAGACGAGGAGGACATGCTTATATACAATGCTGAAGAAGAGATGGAATCACAAAAGAAAAATAATTCCTCAGAAGAAATAAAAACAAATTTCGGAAAAAAGGTGGCATACTGAATCTTGGAAACATGAAGAATACAATCGTTTGTTGACTCCAACCCGTAACAGAAAAAAATCCAAGATAATTTTTTATCCTTTACTGTTTTAAAACATCTTGCAATATACTCAACTGAATCTTAATACAAATTTTTACATTCCTGTCGTGTTTTAATTTAATTTTTACTTCATGCCTTTCTTTGTTTTGAACCTATTTGTTATTTTAAGATCTTGTTTGACATGGTGGTGGTGGGACACCCCATTACAATGTATTTGCGCTTATCTTTAGAATTAGTTTCTTATACATCCTTTAAAATTTTAATTTTTACTGAAAGGACATTGTCAATTTTACTTTTATATCATAATTAGTTTAATATTCATATTTTAACAATGTTTGGTGCAGCTTAGCTAGATGTGAATCTTGCGCCATGAACCCATACTCTCACTCACTCACCAGGGGAAAGGACTTTTTTTATCCACTGTAAACATTGACGAAATTGCTACACATTCTCGGATTTTCATTCTATCCCAGCCTAATAGTGAAATGTCACGGAAATCTTCATTTGCCGTTCAGAAAGCAGTAATAAGAATAGGCGGAGAACTAAAATCTATTAAAAATTTACGATCTGGTGACCTATTGATGAAAACTATATCTGCCTTACCAAGGAAATCTTTTTTGTTAGTCAAAACCTTTTTAGATTCTTCATTAGTAGTATGTCCTCACAAATCATTAAATTCCTGTTCAGGTGTCTTCTCCGAAACAGATCTTTTGTGTGCTTCTGAAGCAGAAATCCTGGAAGGATTTTCTGATCAGGGTGTTACCCTGGTTAATAGGATTACAATAAAAAAAGAGTCTTCTACCTTTCAAACGAAGCATATAATTCTAACTTTCTATAGCACTAACTTACCATCAACCATTAAAGCTGGATACCTTTATTGTAAAATGCGTTCGTATATTCCGAATCCTCTGCGCTATTGCAAGTGTCAGAGTTTCGGTCACTCAAATTTCCCGCCACGGTCAATGGCCATGCTCTAGATGTGCGTCCGCAGGGCATTCTTCCGAGGATTGTACTCTAGATCTAAAATTTGTCAATTGTTCACAATCCCATCCTTTAGATTCGAAATTATGCCCAGAATGGGATTTAGGAAAACAAATTCAGGAAATCAAAATAAATAAAAATATCTCCTATTTTGAAACATGCAAATTAAGAGTCCCACAGTTATCTCAAACTTACGTTCACCCTACTAAACCTTCAACTATATCCACAACCACCCAAACATATCCAAATATAACAAACCTAATCAGCCCGCAAATCAGATGCCAAGTATCTCATCTTCGTCAACTCAAGCACATCTTCTTCCTTCCACATCTTCAGTAACAACAACCATACAAAGTGAAACTCAATTACCTCTACCCATTTTTAGTACTGCAATTTTCCCTGACAATAGCCTAAATACTGCCCCATCTTTATCAACTAAAACGCCTATTTCCTACTACTTGTAATAAATTGGCCGCACTATCAACTGAAAATAAGTCATCAGTTCCCTTACCAGAATCTGCCTTTACTGCATCCAATAGTGAACATTCTAATGCATGTAAAATCCCAAAATGTGTAAAACAAACTTTAGAAAATAGAAGAAAGTGCCCAAAAGTTCAGAAATCGAAATAAAAATGGCACCTGACACACCCAAGAAAACCTTCTTTCATTATGACTCAGAAAATGAGGATATAATAATATATTATGTAGATCAGGGGTGTCCAACCCAAATGACCTTGTGGGCCACTTCGGAACAAAATAATCTCGCGGGCCACTTCGGAACAACATAATCTCGCGGGCCACACAAAAATACGTACCTCAGAATTGGAAACATAAAAACATTTTATTGCAGTGAAAATTTAAAACATAAGGAATTATTATTATTATTTTCAATTTTTTCATGTATACAGCAATAGATAATATAATAATGTTATATAAGGTAATATAATAATCCTGAATGTATATTTTTAAACTTTAGAAAAGCATCTTTGAGATTGCCTCTTGCTTTTTGGGCACTATAAACAGAAAAGGAGAAATGAAAGTCGCCCACACAGAGAATCATGTACCATCCATAGTAAAGGATATGCGTAATGTAATTGGAAATTTATTTAAAAAAGTATTTTACTATATTAAAATCAAATGTAACGGTTTGATAAAATATAAATCTATTTTAATCAAAAGGACATTTCTATTATCAAAAAGGATTTGTTTTAAAACAAATACATGTAACAGGCAAATATATTGTATATATATATATATATATATATATATATATATATATATATATATATATATATATATATATATATATATACATATATATCCTCTCAAATAAATTTCAAAATGAAAAAACTTTAAAAATCTGATATTTAATTTTTTTTAAAAAAAGAGTTGGTGGGCCACAACTTACGTACAGGCGGGTGTTGCATACCCCTGATGTATATGAAGAATTAATGGATGCTCACATACGGTCTGGTTTCTAACATTTCATGACGCCGACAAGGACTAGGAAAAATAATTCAAAATTTAAATTTCTTCTGTAAAAATCGTGTTTAAATTTAAAGTCATGTTTTAAATTATCTTCGATGTTTTTAAATTCACTTTATAGCATTTTTATAGAGTAAGAACTGTAAAAAATTTTTAATGCAATTTTAATGAATATCAGCTTTTAGACAAACCTTATTATATCATTATTCTAAAGTTTATATATATATGTATAAAAAACTGTGTTTTTTTAAAATTTTAAATTATTTAAAACAAATGTCTGGCGCAGTATCGCTGAAATCGGCTCTTGCTCCAATAAACTATAGTCACTCACTCACCCCCTCTACAAAATCTCTTTCAATTCGCTTTCCTGTTCCAAAACTGAATTTTTACATTTAATTTGAGGTATTGCCTCTTGCTGATAATACAATATGATCTACTTTTTAGCTATATTTTACTACCTTTTTATATTTTAAGTTTTAAATGTTTGGCATCGTTTACCCAGTATTAGCGTAAGTGCCATTCACCCACCGATACACGCACTCATTCATTGCTAATGTGATTTTGTTTTTGAAACCATGTAAACGCAACATTCAATAGGAGAGGAGGAGGAAAATAAAAACTCTGTCTTACCTCATGACGTCCTCAAAAGGGAATTCTACATTGCCGTATTGCTCGAACGCCTGCTGCACTCTCGGGGACCTGTATTGCTTCAAGTCATCGTACAGTAACTAGGAAAATAAAGTCTGTATATCATTATACATATGTAATGATAATTTTTATAAGAATTAAAAAATGATATCGTTTATTTATATATGCGTGTTAATTGCTCGAGAGAGAAAATTGATTTGAAATACCTAAAAAGCAACAAGTGAAAAAGGTTATTCACTTATTATTCTCATAATTTTGAAAATAGACCTGCTGTTTCTACTCCTCCTCCCTTTTCGAAATATTAGTTAATACTTAATCATTAATTTGTGACGCACATAACAGAAGGGGCATACAGTCGGGAGCTAGTTGTGAATATAAATCCCGTGGGCGCCCCTTCACACGTTGTCCCCCTCAGGGGGCTCACCTTCTTTAGGGTGAGCACGGGTGTCACAATCCCGAGGTACCCTAGTGATCTTTTCCTATTTTCCCAAGGGGTTTACTCTCTTTGGTGAACACGGGTGTCACGACCCCGGGTGACTCTAGTGATCCTTCTCTATTTTCGACACTCTTTCTCGTCATTCAATTTTCCTTTTTCTTCTTTTCACTTCGAGATCAGAAATGTTTACGTCGAGACCACAGATTTTCACGTCCAGATCACAGACAAATATCATAGAATAAACTTTGTTCATTTATTGATTAGTTTTTTCATATGAGAAAACTAACTATTTATGATTATCATATTTTTTTTTTAAATTTCTATTGCGTTAATTTATTTCATTTTCGTATATTTCTTTAAATCTTTTGATTTTATTGCTTTATTTGTGTTCGATTAACACCGTTGGTTTACCAACCCGCATGTTTGCCGTGTGCGCCTTCCCATAAGGAGTAAAATGGTGTTCTGGGGATCCTTTGCGTTCCCTTTGCTCACGCTCCTCCCGTATGGAATAGATTGATGGCTTAGGCATACCTCTGCGTTCTCTCTGGCCCACGCTTCACTGTAGACGGGTGGCAGAAGTGAGCCCGCTCCTGTCAATCGGTTGGCGGTACCTCTCTTCGGTGTCCCCGAAGCGACACTGCCGTACGGTTAGTGCTGCAGATATGGGATGGCGGGTTTACCCGTTGGATCCTCACCCTGATGCTGTAGTACTATATTCTGGGTTTACTCCAGGTAGGCGCCGTACCTGTTTTTGGCAGATGACCTGCACCCTGCCTCCCTTGTTGGACTCTCTGGTGGGTGGAGGCACGCCAGGACGAAGTTTTTGTCTGCATATATAGATCCAAATAGGCTGTGCTCGGATAAATGCCTTGTATTACCCAACCCTAACGTTGATAATTTTGCTGCGCATACCAGATTTTTTCTTATATCTTTACCAGACAATGATATGTTAACAAAATCACCATTTTCAATTAATAAAGCTCTTATAGGAATAGGTGTTAAACCTAAATCGGTACAATGTTTACAATTGGTGACCTACTGGTCAAAACAAGCTCCACTTTACAAATAAAGTCAATCCTACCTGCCAAATCTTTTCTAGATTCTCTGGTAACGATAAGTCCACACAAAACGATCAATTCCTGCAGAGATGTAATTTCAGAATCTGTTCTATTGACCACCCCAGATGCAGAAATTCTCGATGGATTTTCTGATCAGGTTGTGATCCAGTATGCGTAGCACTTGAAGAGACTTTCTTGAAGTCTTGTCTCACAACAAAGTTACGTCGGTATGGTTGTTTGTGGAAAGACACGGAAGGATCCTCTGTGTCTGGAGGCGTATGTATTTTTACATCCATTGATATTCCTTCTAGTGCTCTCCCACTTCGTACCTCTTTGCATTCTGTAGCCATGAAAAATCAGTCCTCAAGCCTTATCACCTCTGCTGCCTTTACTTGCCACCTTCTTCCACCAGTCTTTGTTTTTAATTTGTTCGGATTGACTTTTTTATATATAATTTCGATTTTACCTTCTTAAAAAAATTTAATTAAATCTCTAGTACTTTTTTATACTTTTAATGTTTTTAAACGAATGTTTGTGCAGTTTGGTCAAATTTGATTCTTGCGCCAATAACCCCTAAAATCACTCGTTCATTACTTGCCACCTACTATTGTTACCCTCCTACAAGACTTGAGTAACCAGACTGATCAATTGACAGCACCCTTTGTCATACTTGGTTATTTCAATGGACATAGCACTCTTTGGGTAGCGTTAAGACCAACCCTCGTGGAAGACAAATTGAACAGTTTCTTCCTGATCACTGTCTCAGCCATCTCAATCACGAGGAACCTACGTGTTTCCACGAACCCATACGATCATTTCCCACATTAGATTTGGCCATCTGCTCACCGTCACTCTTACCTATATTAAATTGTTCTGTTGAAAAGGTTCTGTGTAAGAGTGATCACTTCCCTGTTGTCCTTTCTCACGATTATGATGCGAGTGGGAAAACCTTCCCACCTACGTACTCTTATAATCGTGCAGACTAGGGTCTTTTCACTCGGTTAGCTGTGATATTTGATGCGGTGGTCAAGAACGAAAGTGTTGATACTTCTGTACAAGAAGTCACCAATATTTTGATAGCAGTCGCTGATTTGTCAATACCAAAGAATTCGAGTCATTCATTCCAATGTTACTAACCTTGGTGGAATACTGATTGTCTGACAGCGTATAAGAACCAGCGGAAGTTATGGAGAATCTTTCACAGATATCCCACTACGGAGAATCCTTTGGCGTTCAAAAAGGCAAAAGCCTGCCCTCGCAGAATAAGGCGTCAGAATCAGAGGAAATTCTGGATTCTATATGTGTCTTCACTCACCTCGTCAACGTCAAGTAAACAATTATGGAGAAAGGTTAAGGCAGCAAACTGTATATATTGGGGATTTTCCTACCCCAGTTTACAAACATCAGACTCTGTCTTTTCTTCCCCAATTGAAATTGCTAATGTTTTGGGTGAAACTTTCAGAGTGTATCTCTTACAGCCTCTTATAATTCTCGTTTTCTCGAGATTAAGAGGCGTGCAGAACGTACCCCGATGAACTTTTACACTCGTTCCTTTTTTCCATATAATTGTGTTTTACGATGACTGAGTTAAAACGGCACTCTTACAAGCGCACAATACAAGCTCTGGACCAGATAGAATCACTTACACGATGCTGCGTCATCTAAATCCTGACTCTCTAATCAACATACTCTATTTTTTCAACAGAGTTTGGAAGGAGCATTACTATCCCTCCAGCTGGAGAGAAGCCATTGTGATTCTAATCCTTGGGTAAGGTGGCATCAGATCCTCTGAGTTGCCGTCTCATTGCTCCGACTAGCTGCTGCTGCAAGACCTTTGAATGTATGGTAAATACTCATTTGGTGTATGTTTTAGAGAAAGAAAAGTGTATTTCTCATCTCTGCAGAGTGGATTCCGTAAGGGCCGATCCACTCTCGGGGTAAAATTGTATTCTTAGGATTCCAAATCAGGGATGCTTTCGTTAGGAGAAACCATTTAGTTTCTCTTTTCTTTGACATAGAGAAAGCATACGACCCAACATGGCATTATGGTATTCTCCGTAATTTGTATGATTTTGGCTCAAGGGGAAATCCTCCCATTTTTATTTTTACCTTTTTAGCTCTTCGATATTTTCATGTACGCATTGGTCACTCATCTTCTCAAAAATTCATTCAAGATCAAGATGCCCCTCAAGGTAGTGTTTTGAGCGTTACACTTTTTAATATTCATATCAGCAGCATACTTCATCACCTCCCACTTTCAGTTTGAGAAATGCCTTACGTTGACGATCTACAAATCTCTTGTCAAGGTTCAGATATGCGACTGATTGAACGACCACTGCAAACAACTGTCAATCGACTAGTTAAGTGGTGCGATCGGAATTGTCACACGATCTTTCCTTCCAAGAGCAGCTGTGTCCCTTTTTGCAGAAATCGTAACCTAGATCCAGATCCTCTTATTCATGTAGGCAGTATACAAATACCTGTAGTCAGTGAGGTGCGCTTTCTTGGAGTATTCTTTGACTGTAAATTGACTTTCCTTCCGCATGTATTTTAGTTGTGGTGGAAGTGTGAACGATCCCTCAACATCTTAAATCCTCGTCCTGATGCTGTAGCATTATATTTTGGGTGTACTTTGGGTAAGCGCCGTGCCTGGTTTTTTGCCAGATGACCGGCACACCGCCTTCCTTGTTGGACTTCGTGGTAGGTGGAGGCACACCAGAATGAAGATGTTTTTTCGCGCATATGGATCCAAGTCGGCTGTGCCAGGGTAAAGGTCTTGTATTGCTTAACCTTAATATCGACGAAACTGCTACACGTGTAAGATTTTTATTAATTTCCTTTCCTAACAATGCCATGTCTCTGAAATCACCATTTGCAATACATAAAACTCTGAAAGGAATCGGTGGCGAACCGAAATCCGTTAAAAATTGCAATCCGGTAATCTACTTGTTGAAACCAGTTTCTCTACGCAAACAAACTCTTTAGTACTTGCCAAAACATTTCTCGGTTCACCTGTGAATATAATTCCACATAAATCTTTAAACACTTTCCGTGGAGTCATATCTGAACCTGACCTGGCGACCACCTCTGAAGCAGAAATCCTAGACGGATTCTCTGATCAGGGTTTTATTCAGGTCAGAAGAAAAATAAGAAAGAAAGATTCAGATTTATACCGACCAAACATTCAATTTTAACTTTTAGCAGCACCACATTACCCCAAACCATTAAAGCTGGATATTTGAAATGTAAAATCCGTCCTTACATTCAGAATACTCTGCGCTGTTTTAAGTGTCAGAGGTTCGGACACTCACAAACTTCCTGCCTCGGTCAATTTACTTGCTCTAGATGAGCTTCTGTTAGACATGCTTCCACAGACTGCATACTAGAGACTAAATGTATTAACTGCTTGCAACCCCATTCAGCTGATTCCCAACTCTGCCCCAAGTGGAGAACTGAAAAGCAAATCCAAGAAATCAAAGCAAACAAAAATATCTCATATCATGAAGGTTGAAAATTAATAGTCACACAAATATCTGAAACATACGCTCAGGTTGCCAGAACATCAACCGCCACGACAACTCAAACAGATGAAAATATTACAAAAATAGTATGTCCACCTTTAAAATTACTGCAACCATTTATATCCACCCGGAACCGAACTATATCTTCCTCAGTCCTTGCAGTTATTAAATCCTCTACATCAATTCAGGCTCAAATATTACCATCCACATCTTCTCTTATAGTTACATCTTTAGAATCTCAACCACCTATTCCTTTAATAGATATTACTCCTACCACATCCAATAGTTTATCTACCTCTTCTGCATCTTCCTCAAACACAGTATCAATGTTTACACCCTTACCAGCATGTCCGGTTCTTCAAACTACTACCACTACATCCAATACTACACCTTCTATATCTGAGGATGCAAAACTAAGTTCAAAATTTCGTAAAAAAAAACGTCCACCTAAAAACACATGTAATACTATAAAACCTAAAATAGAAATTAAGATGGCTCCTCATAAACCTAAGAAACCAGCACCGGTAGAATACTCAACGGATGAGGAGGATATGATATTACAATATATATAGAAGAAGAGGTAAAATCAACGAATTCTATTGTTAGAAGATTATCAGAAGAATACTGGCAAAATGAGGGTTCGGAACCGTGAACAATATTCACACTTGTTGACCTCAACCCGTGTTAGAAATATTTCAAAGTAATTCATTATTATTAATTTCTTATTATTTTTATTAAAAAAAATTGAACTAATTTTTCATTTTAAATCGACGTATATCAATTTCATCTTTGCTTTATCAATACCTTTGTTTTAGACCTATCTGTTATTCCAAGATCTTAATTGGCTTGGTGGGGATAACTCCCCACCAAAAATTATTTCTTTTACAATTAGAAAACTATTTAATACATGTTTCGATATTTTAACTTTTACTATGATTGTATTGTCAATATTTTTAGATATTTAACGTTTGTTTTCATATTTGAAAACATGTTTGGTGGAGTTTAGCCAGGTTTGTGGCTCTTGTGCCATAAACCCAAACAGTCAGTCACTCAACATCTTAAAAGTGCTGTCAAACACCTTATGAGGAACCGATAGAGTCTCGTTACTCAGAGTATATCAAGCACTAATCCTTTCACGTTTGGACTATGTTTGTGTAGTGTATGGTTCTGCTCGTGCATCTGTGTTCATACGACTGGACACGATACATCATTCTGCTCTGAGAATCTGCTCTGGTGCGTTTCGCACATCGCCGGTACAAAGTCTCTACGTCACTTGCAACCAACTTCCTCTGAACCTAAGACGAAAAAAGCAGGCTCTTGTTTATTATTTTAAGATTTTGTCCGTGCGTTCTCGTCCTCTGAAAAATGGGACTTTGACTATACGCATGAAGAGAATTTATGATGCTCGGCCACATAACATACGTCCATTTATGGAAAGAACGAAGCTGCTGTTATCAGAGATCGATTTACTTGATGTTGATATCCACCAAAGAAACCTTTTGCAGTTCCAAACATGAAATACACCACGTTTCCATTATATCAACCCTTATGCTACCTACAGCAAATCCGCCATAGCACCAGTCGCTTTTCAACGCATCTTTGCTTACCATTGGAGTCAGTATATTGATCATACTCCCATCTGCACAGATGGTTCAAAACGAACAAATTACGTTGGGTGTGGAGTTGTGATGGAAGATAATATGCTTGGTTATCGGCTCGATAATTGTTGCAGCATTTTCACTGCCTAATCCATCGCCTTGTACCACGCACTACAATTAATTGACCCCAAAACACCGCGTAAATACTGTATCTACACTGCTGGTATGAGTGTCTTAGAAGCGATAAAAAACTACAACGATCGGTGTCATCCTGTGGTGTGTGATATAATAGACATTACGAGTCGACAACTTGGCAAGGGTTGTGATTTACAGTTTTTTCTGGATACCAAGCCACGTTGGTATTACAGGCAACGAGCAAGCGGAAATCGTGGCTCGGTCGGCAACAACAGAATTATCACTAACACTTACACTTTGTGAGATGAAGCGCGTTCTCCAGCATCGTATTCATAATGCCTGGCAGGAATCATGGGATTTGCAGACTAATAACAAACTGCATTGCGTGAAGCCTGTCATTGGAGGTTTGCCTGTAATGCCGATGCAAAGAACCGATGTTAAGCTGACTCGGCTTCGCATTGGTCATACTCGTTTTACTTACAGGCATCTTTTATTGGGTGAGAATGCCCAAGAATGTTCTTCATGTAAAGTCCCGTTTTCTGTGTATCGCATTTTAATAGATTGTCCAGTTTTTAGCCATCATCGCATCACATTTTTTTATACATCTGTTTTAACCGTACCTGACTTGTTGGGAGAACCTCCCCATTCAAATCTATTTGCCTTTTTTAAAAAATTGGATTTTTATATTTGATTTGATTTGTGAGTTTAATTAGATTTTTAATATTTTATATGTATGTGTGCATGCATATATACATATGCATGTGTGCATGTACTTTTATGTATTTAAAAAAAAAAGATTTTTTAACGAATGTTTGGCGCAGCTTGGCCGAAGTTGGCCCTTGCATCATTAAAATTCAAATTAAATTTCCGAAAACTATTAAAGCTGGATATTTGAACTGTAAAATACGACCTTACGTTCCGAATCCTCTGCGCTGTTTCAAGTGCCAGAGGTTCGGACACTCACAAACTGTCTGCCATGGACAATTACGTGGTCTATGTTCGTATTTGTTGGACATGCCTCCACAAATTGCAATCTAGAGCAGAAATGCGTTAATTTTTCGCAGTCTCATTCATCTGATTCAAAATTATGTCCAAAATGAAAAACTGAAAAACAAATACACAAAAGAAATTAAAACTCATGAAAATATATCTTACTTTGAAGTCAGAAAATTAATATCCTTACAGATATCTCAAACATATGCCCAGGATGTTAAAATTTCAATATCTACTGCTACTCAAACGGATAAGAAAATTGCACAAATAATATTAAAAAAAAGTTACTTCATCCGGTTCATCCGGTTACTTTCAAAGTTACTTCATCCGGTATCAAAAAGTTCTTCCTCTAACCTTACTCCCCTCAGCGGGCTCACCTTCTTTAGGTGAGTACGGGTGTCACGATCCCGAGGTACCCTAGTGATTTTTCCTTTTCCCAAGGGGTTTACTCTCTTTGATAAACTCGGGTTTCACGAACCCGGGATACCCTAGTGATACTTCTCTATTTTCGACCCTCCTTGTCATTCAATTTTCCCTTTCCTTCTTTTCACGTCCAGACCACAGACACAGAAAGGTAATTCTAAAACCTAATAACGCTTGTTATTCTTTTGAATAAGTTTGCTCTTATGAAGATGACAATATGATCATTTATAAATGGGAAGAATTACAAGAAGATACAACACGATCATTAACACCGACCAGATACAGGAAGTAACATTTTGAAATCATTCTTGTCGGACTTGGTAGGGGAAATCCTCACCAAGATCTGTTTACTTTTTAATTTTTGAACTGATTTTGAGAGACTTAACATTTTATTACTCCAATTTTAATAAACCTTTTGATCCATTTTACACTTAATGTTTTAACGAATGTTTGGTGCAGTTTAGCCGAAATTGGCTCCTGCGTCATAAAACCCAACATTCACTCACTCACTCACTATATCAAATTTAAGATTTTACCTCTTTTAAACTGAAATTTAATCAATAGTTTAGGTGATTTTATGCTTTTAATGGTTTTACGAATGTTTTGCGCAGTTTAGCTAAAAATGTCTCTTGCGCCAGTAAACCCAATACGCACTCACACCCTTTAACCTTACTATTCCCACATCATCGACTCAAAGCAACCCTCTTGACATTCACATCTTCAACATCAACTGCTCAACCAACTATTACATTAATTAACACTACCACTGCCAAATCCAATAATCGAACCACCGCTGCATCTAAATCTTCAAATAATTTAAAGCAAAATAGAAAAGTGCTCAAAACTGAACCAAAGCCCGAGATTGAAATTAAAATTACACCTCATAAGCCAAAAAAAAAGTTCTGTCGATTATACATCAGAAGACGAGGATACGATCGCCTATGGCGGGGATGAATCTCTACTCTATTGGAATATATAGCCTGATTTAAAGGAATTCTTGACGCCGGCCAAAATTTAAAAAAAATAATTTCAACAAAATGCTTTTAATTCTACCTGTAAATGTAGTGTCCAGATAAAAAGTCATGTTTTATACTATTTTCAATGTTTTTAAATTAACTTTCTATCATTTATATAGTGTAAAATTATAAAAAAATTAAATACCATCTTAATGAATATATGTTTTTTTAAATACACCTTGTTAAGATCTATATTTTAAATTTTAACTCTATTGTGTTACACTATGAGAGGTTAAAAAACTATGTTGGGTGCAGAATAGCCGAAATTTGCTCTTGCGCCAATAAACCCCACAATCTCTCACCCTCTGCTTGATATTTCACCTACCACATACACTAGTCAACCATTTGTTTTAAAAGGGGTAAATAAAAATTCTAAACTTAAGAGAAAGCACACTAAAGTACAGAAACAGGATATTGAAATAAAAACATCCCCACATAAGCCAAAGAAAAGCTATGTACATTATACCTCAGAAGACGAGGATATGATTGTGGCCGAGGATGAACATTTTAATCAAATTTTAAAGGCCAGTTGCTCGCATCTCATAAAACCAAGAAAATATATCAAAAGAAATAATTAAAAGTGACCGAGATCGCTGCTTTTGACACAGCCTAGAATTAATAAACTATTTTTTTATTAATACATATCAAACTTGGTGGAGGAATTCCCCCACCAGTCTTTGTTTTTAAATTTGTTCGAATTGACTTTTATATGTACAATTTCAATGTTACATTTTTTAACTAAAATTTATAATTAAATTTCATAGTAATTTTATAATTTTAATGTTTTAAAACGAATGTTTGGCGCAGTTTAGTCAAATTTGGCGCTTGCGCCAATAACCCCAAAAGTCACTCACTCTATTATTTTTATATTGTAGGAAATCTTTGGCACAGTTTAGACAATATTGACTTTTGCACCTTAAACAAAAACACTCACCCACTCCTCTATAAAATTCAATTGAATCGTGAGAAATACCTTATTAGTAATCATCCGCAATTGGTAATCCTTCTCTTCGTCCCCTGTGATGGGGTGGATGGCACAACTGGAGTAGACCGCGAGGACACCTCCTTGAACAAGTACCCTCTTAGCCTCTCTGAAGAATGCTGGAATGTCAAACCAGTGGAAGCACGTACCGGCCGTTAAGAGGCAAACAGATTCATTCCCCACAGGCAGACACTCCGCTGGGGATACCCTGAAATGTTGATTAAAATCAAAAATGAACGTGAAGAATTGTAATAAAAATAAAATCGTTATTTGGTTTGCTTGAGGCCAGCCAAGAAGAAACGTGATGCTCAACGTGAAAAGTGCCTTATCTGAAATATGTAGGGTTTAGACATGCTCATCAAAATACATTCTTATAGTTCAAAAGTAGCAAATATAAATGTAGTTTTTCGCTTCGTTGCAAAATCATTCGTAAAAGCTCTAGTTTCGTTTGATTGGTGCACAAAATTTATTTCACCCAGTCGCGCCAGGTACTCTTCAAATTATTGATAAGTAACTGTAAAACAATATTTCAAATAAATAACAGTGCTCTTAAAATCACTAACTTAACTCCAAAGCAAAAGTTTTCCAACACAAATTTTAGTACTGTAGTTTTACATGCTTGTATTCCTATAGTGCTTAGAAAACATGTGCTCTATATAAAAGATCAAATCATTTATAAATAACACATGTGTTTGAGATAATGTTCATCCCGAGGATCAAGAATCGTTATTAAAAGGTTGTTATTCCGAAATGGTTTTAAAGATAAAATATCCAAGACAAGTTTCTTTATCCTTGCTGATATTTGGTTTCGTGAATTATGTTTGCAACTACAGTTTTGAATCGTAAATGTTGATTGTGGTTTTATATAAATCCATTCGAAAAGCGCTTACTTTTGCGTTCCAATATTTTTTTACTCACCTGTACTGTACATTGGTGGCTTTCCGGGAGAAGTTGGCCTCTAGTATCTGCGACTTGCTGACATCACATCCTAGAACGGATTGGAAGTAGGGAGCCAGCGTCAGAGTGCTTTGTCCAGTTCCACAGCCAACGTCCAACGCTTGGCCAAAAGGACTCGATACCTGAGAAAAAAAAGAGTTATTCTTTGTATTGTTTTACATGATGAATCATCAAATTTTCTTTCTTTTTCTCACTCTGCATTCTTGTACAAATACTGGAAATGATGAAACAATACAATAGCAGTTGTGAAAAAAACCCATAACAGCTGGCTGTTACATGCCTTTTACTAAAAATATAATGAATACAAACGAACATATTAAAAATGAAAATTTTTTGAACAAAGGATTTCTTAATGGTTTTTTTCTTCCAAAACCTGAAGGGTTTTTTTCAAATTTCGGGTGAGATTTTATCCCCAATTAAACGAAGGTTGGTTTTCCTTTCTATAATACCGTTCGGGTATAGTTTTTAATCTTATTTTTCTGAAAAATGTTAGCCCAAAAGCAGTAAAGCAAATCACATTAATGGCTACGAATTGAGGCTCCGTCTCTCATAGGCAAGAATCAATAGGAATCCAAACATATTTGGTTAAAGACTTTAATAACGATATTTAAATATCAAAATGACAAATATTAAAGAACATTAAGAGCTACAATACAGGCAGTTACGGAAACTACCATATGCAGCATTACAACTGTAAACGGGATAAAAATTCTACATGTTGCTCGTGGTCAGCAGCTCTTTGACTGACTGAATTTTGAATTGTCCGCTAGATGTCGCTTTCCACATAGGTTTGTAACAAAATCACTTAATAGGAGTAATCGGCAAGTTTATATGAAATTTTAAAAAATTTGGCATTCTTATTTTTAAAAAAAATCTTTTATAACAGAATTGTTTTGACTGTCTTTGAACAACAGTCTTTAAAAACTTTCGTTTATACATGAATCTTTTGATTCTAGAGATTTCACAAATCGTGTTTTTCACCGGCATTTGTGGTCACTATTTCGAGCCTGCTTTCTCCTCAGGGGGCTCACCTTCTTTAGGTGAGTACGGGTGTCACAATCCCGAAGTACCCTAGTGATCCAAGGGGTTTACTATCTTTGGTAAAAACGGGCTTCACGAAAACGGGGTACCCTAGTGATCCTTCTCTATTTTCGATCCTCATCTTGTCATCCCATTTCTCTTTTTCTTCTTTTCCCATCCAGATCGCAGACCTATATTACAAAATGAACTTTGTACAAATTTTGATTTTGCATTTTATTACTGACATATTATGGTTTTATTTTGTATTAAGTTAGTTTAGTTTTTTTCTAAGACTTCTTTTAATATTTTGATTATGTTGCTTTATTTGTGTTCAATTAACACTGTTGGTTAGCCAACTCGTATGTTTGCCGTGTGCGGCGTCCCGTAAGGATGAAAATGGTGTTCTGGGGATCCTTTGCGTTCCCTTTGCTCACGCTCCTCCCGAGTGGAATAGATTGGTGGCTTAGGCAAACCTCTACGTTCTCTTTGGCCCACGCTTCACTGTAGACGGGTGGCAGGAGTGAGCCCGCTCCTGTCAATCGGCTGGTGGTACCTCTCTTCGGTGTCCCCAAAGAGACACTGCTGTAGGGTTAGTGTTGCAGATAAGGGATGGCGGGTTTACCCGTTGGAGCCTCACCTTGATGCTGTAGTATTATATTCTGGGTGTACTCCAGGTAAGCTCCGTGCCTGTGTTTTGCCAGATGACTGGCATACTGCCTCCCTTGTTGGACTCCGTGGTGGGTGGAGGCCACGCCAGGACGAAGTTGTGTTTCGAGCTTATGGATCCAATGCTGCTGTGCCCGGGTAAAGACCTTGTTTTACCCACAAACCTTGTCATTGATGAAATAGCTAAAAATAAACGTTTCTTCATATTCTCTTTGCCAAATAATGAAATGTCCGGTAAATCTCCTTTTGCTATTTTCAAAGCTCTTCAATCAATTGGTGAACCGAAATCAGTAAAAAAAAATGAAATCCAGTGATTTACAGGTTGAAACTAATTATGCTGTTCAGTCCAAATCCTATTTATCTGCTAAAACTTTTCTTGACTTTCCCCTCCTATTAACTCCCCATAAATCTCTGAACTCCATTCGAGGTGCCATTCGAGAACCTGACTTGTTATACACTTCGGAGGCTGAAATACTACAGGTTTTTAAAACCAGGCTGTAGTGCAAGTCAGGAGAATCACTTTAAAAAAGATACTCGCATTATTCCATTTAAACACTTAATTTTAACGTTCAGTAGCCCAAAACTGCCAACTACAATAAAAACTGGCTTTTTAAATTGTAAATTCCGTCTCTATATACCGAATCATCTACGCTGTTACAAGTGTCAGAGGTTCGGACACTTTCAAACTTCCCGCCGTGGTCAACTAACATGTTCTAGATGTGCATCCGTTGGGCATTCCTCCACGGATTGTACTCTAGTGTCGAAATGTCCACCATTCTGTCATGATTACATCGTCATCAAATCTGAACCTCCTAATTCTGTAATAGATACTGTTCCCACCACTTCTGTTAATTTATATATTTCTGCCGCATCTTCCTCATCCTCAGCATGTCCTGTTCTTGAAACGACCACCACTACATCCAATACCATAACTGCTACATCCCAGGAGGCAAAAGAAACTTCAAAACTCTGTAGGAAAAAACGTCCTCCTAAAAACACATCTAACACCATAAAACCAAAAATAGAAATTAAGATGCCTTCTCATAGATCTAGAAAATCAGCATCTATGGAGTACACAACGGATGAGGAAGATATGATAGTATATGACGAGGAAGATGAACCTGAGCTGAATCCAAAATATGTTTTAAATATGAAGGGTTTCACCTACAAGTGAGAATTAGTTAAAGAACCTAAGCGTGCGTTTATTCGGTGCGACTTCGACAATCCAATCAGAAAATCGTGTTAAAAACAGCAAGAGGTAACTATTTACCTTTTTAAATAATTTGCTTACGAACTAAACATTTTCGGACTTGATGGGGAAAAGCCCCACCAAAATATATTAGGTTTAGCTTTTAAATTTTTTTAATCTGAGATTTTACATTTTTACTCATAACAAATGTTTTAATAATTTTATACTTTTAATACTTAAGAAGTTGTTTGGCGCCGCTTAGCCAAAATTGACTCTTGCGCCATAAAATCCTACATTCACTAACTCGAGCCTCCCTTTCCACACCATTACCGCCTTAGAACATATTCACCAAATGCAGCTATGTGGACCTTCTTGTGAGTTTTGAGCCTTGCTTGCTAT
Source organism: Trichonephila clavipes (assembly GCA_019973935.1). Classification (NCBI taxonomy): domain Eukaryota; kingdom Metazoa; phylum Arthropoda; class Arachnida; order Araneae; family Nephilidae; genus Trichonephila; species Trichonephila clavipes. The sequence goes on along the minus strand of BMAU01010888.1, from coordinate 2,126 downwards.
GCATCTTTCAAGGATGGAGTCTGAAGCTGGCATACTTTTTCTGTAATGTGTTGCAACAAGTAAGTTTTCATGGAACTATGTGAGCCTGGGGTTTCTCCTTTGGCTATTGCACTTTGATAAAAACATCCGGATGATTCCTTACTCTATTAATTCGTTGCATAACGATGTGCATATTCTCTTCGCGATAAGATTCAAGCACACTTACTTTTCGAATTTTACACCAGGTCCATGCATTTTATTTTCTGACAAATATTGAACAGGTTTTCAGTCTCCGTCACTCAGCATGGTTACATATCTCATTTAGAAATCACTAATTGACCATCTCTATATAATTAGTACAGCATGCATCTCCAAGGCTCCAGAAGTTCTATCGAAATTTTTTTTCAAGCTCATGCGCATGTCCTTTTTGCCATATGTGAAACTCCGCACTATCGACTCCCATACCTCGACCAGTAACTACACAATTCTGACAGTATTTTGACAATACTATTTTAAAGTCAAGCACATGTCGAGTATTTTTTTCTTCACATTTCTGTTTTTGACGGATAAAATGTGCATGCATTTGGCAAAGGTTTCTCTGTCCTTTGTTGGCATGTTAAGCACAGACGAAAGTTTCCAAAGCAGCATGCCCTCTGCCTGTGGATAGAAAGGCACTCACCAGCTTTCTGTTTATACCATGTGAATTTTTGGCCTCTCTTGGAAACTTGAATACATTCATGACATAATTCGCACTAAAATTCCATGTTTGTAGAACAACCCATAAAACGGTGTTGTTTGATAGCAATAGCACAGGGCGAACAATAGTTACAAGGAACTTTCTGTAATATTTCATCACGTTCTGTCCGATAGGTTTTAAAGTAATAATGTTTGAATTGTTCGTTATTTTCATTTGCGATTGATTGTATTAATAAGCAGGTGTTTCTGTTGAAATTTCTCTTCTCTGATATATTAAAATATGAAGAAATCAACTTCTAAATTATATACTTCAACATTCTTATTCTGTTTCTATACAGATCTCTCTGTATATAGACAAATAATAATAGCAGTATTTTTTCTTGAAAAGAGAATTTTGGAAATAATATCATCCAATAATGGAAGTAAGATCACTGAGGAAAACACCGATAAAAGGTAACTAATGGTTTGTTCCGATAAAACATACGAATTAAAAACAGTACACAGCACAAAACATGAAGGCAGCTCGCCAACTAATCCACACGTGGCTTGTAAAGGACATAGCTGGAGGTTCGAACTTCGTCTTTCTATTTGTTCGCCATCCACATTTACAGTTAACTTGTCCTTTGAAAGATTCTGCATATCTTAAGCAAAAACAACATACCTACGTAATTTAATTGGAAACTACACAAAAAATTTGGAAAATGTCCTTTTTTTTTGCCAAAAAATTTTATTTAAATTTTTTGCTGTAATATTCTGAAAACATATATATATATATAGTAATTCAAGTGACACTAAATTTCGAAACAATTACTCATTTTCTTATTCAAAATTATGATTCCGAACGTAGTCAGTTACCTTAAGAACTTTCAACCTTAACAATGGAGCACCAAACAGCGCTTCTTGTTGAAGGAATGGAATCCAATATGGCAGCCTAGCGGTAATTTAATGATGCACAATAATTTTAAAGAATTGTTTTGAAGTTTGAAATACATTGAAATGTTCTTCAAAAGAAGGACAAAGAGATTGAGAATAACCTAGATCAATCAATAAATAATGAATATCAATATAATATAATAAAAAGTAACATGTACTAATAATAATATTATAGTAAGCAGCATATAATAATCTAATAATTTTATTTTCATCGTAATTATATATAATGTTCATATAGTATGATTTAATAACAATTTTTTTAATAATGATAATGTTATTTAATAGTAATTATAAAAAAGAATAATCATCGTATTGTAAGAAAACAAAAAATAATGCATAAGAATACTCGTATTGCATAATTATATTAACATCACTATAATTATAAATAAATAACGTAAGAATAGTTTTAAATAAACAACAAAAATAGTTATAAATAAACAACATAATAATTATAAATAAATAACAATAATTAATAAATAAGAATATTAGTTATAAATAAAGTATGTAATAATATTTAT
>BMAU01010886.1:0-38996 GCA_019973935.1 Trichonephila clavipes | reverse complement strand
AACATATGAAAATTTTATTTTTAACTAAGAAATTCATTGTAGTAATTTATAAAATGCTTTTATCATATTCTGTTGAAAGACTATCAGTGACATCCCTTCATTGTGTACTCATGAAGAGTAATTTTTAAGATCTATGACAAAAGAGGGGTTTTTTTTGTGTCAGTTTCAAACTTTATTTGATTTAATATGGATATATAAAGTTTAAACATTGTGTTATTGTATACTAATTTTTTTGAAACACAACTGTTCTATAAAAATTCACAAGACATAGTAAGTTGTTTTGAAATATACCATGACTCTGTAATGAAATAACATTTGCCAGCTTTGATTGTCTGACTTTAATTAATAATTATCATTTATGAAGGTTTGAAATTTCTTTTAGAAATGACTGTCTTCAAAGATCAAAAAAGAAAATACTCTTAGTTCAAGAAAGGAATCATGTTAATACATAATTTTTACAAATAATGACTAAATTTTATTGGATTATTCTTTATTACAAATTATTTCTTATGAGTTATTGAATTACATATAAATTGTCTAATAGATGTAAACCACACAAATATTTCCATACACTTTTAAAAAATAAATCAATGAATAATATTAAAAGTTTTGATATCCTAACAATAATACTGAAATGAATTTTCAAGAACAGCAAAAGGAAACTTTATATGAATATTAAAAATAACAAATCAGGCTATTTTTTCATAATTACAAGAAGTTTCTATGTAAAAAAATATAATAAAATTTGCTAAGGAATAGGTTTGCTTACAAAGAACGAATGAATATATTTCAGCCGATCTGCTCTGAAACAAGACATTTTAGAATGTAAAAATATTGTTCGGAGTTCCAGGATTTAATGCTATCAATCCAAAAGAGCAAGGCAGTCTTAGTAGCGATGAAAATTTATTGTTTAGAATCCTTAGAAGTGCCAGATACAACTCTAGAAATACAAATAACTAATGTATTCCATTAGCAGTCACTCGTTCTATTCAACAGCAGAAGTATTAAATAATCGTTGGCTGACTTTTCAGTAGTCAAAACAATACTTTGTTTTGGCGAGCACCACGCCCTATTTAGTCTGGTGGAATTTTTCTCAAGAATTCGTTTACATCAGAGACTGTAATATTAGTAGATTTCTTTTTAGAAGCATCAATATATGTTCGCCAGAAATGATGCCAACTTGGCTATGCTTCCATTGAATCGCCATTTTTATGTAACGAACGGAATTGCTTGCGATTTTAACATAAAATAAATACAACAGAAAGTAATATTAACGAATTACACATACAGAACTAATTATTTACACCATTTTTAGCGTTCAGTGCACAAAATTTGTAACAATATATACATATTAAGTAACAGCAACAAATAACTTGCAAAAAGAATAATATAGCTATACGAAGTAACAAAACAAAGTACGAAAGTGTTTTGCGTTAGGCGGAAACAATTGAAAACAAATATCACTAGATCATAATGTCATATGAATTTAGTCCATTATAATATTTTACATTTTCAAATAAGTAATGTAAAAAAAAAAATTAAGACTAACGTAAAGAGACTAAACGTACTAAAAAGAATATAAAATAGCAAATTCGAAAGTTAGCGCACAACCAGAAGTGTAAAACGATCGGCTGTTATTGTTTACTTAAACTCACATGGAAAATCACGTGTCATCGGAAAGATCGTAGCGCCCTCTAGTGATGAATCGAGTCCATTGCAGTAACATAACAAACAGTTATTATCTATGAGTTTAGCTAATGTGGATGGAAATCAACGGTACACAAGTTATTTCAAATAGATCTACAACCTAAATTTGACCTGTAGGAGATCGCTTGACTATCGTGACTCTGTGATCCTACGACCTCTATCAAACACTCTGTCTTCTCCAAAGTTACTTAATAGGAAATTTTTTGTTGGTTTATCATAGTGTGGAAGTGCGTTAATCTGCATGAAGCTTGGTACAGATAACAAACCTCATTGATTAGACGTAGAAGAGACTTTTGCAATAATAAGATTGAATTAACTCCCAGCAGTAACTGTGTACATTTTTCAGCCAAATTTTGGACACGATTGTACAAAGAAGAACGGCGCGGCAATTAAACAGGTGAAACCCCACCTAACTTTCAACTTGGAGGTATACAGTGGCGTTGTCTTATGTTCAAGAGGATTCGACGTCGTCCATATACAAATAATCTGAATGTTGCTTATGGTACGTGTAGTGCCAGGAGAACATATTTCACGCAGAAAATGTTTAAAACTACTGAGAAACGCTTTCAAATTTGCCGTAGCCCACTTGGTAAATTGTGTCCTCATTGCTTAATTTTCATAAAAGTTTGAGTTGTAGAAAAGCAGCCTATGTGATTCCAAGTATTTCAATAACGGATCTTTTTTGTAATGGAAACGAAGAGACAAATGACTACCAGTATACAAATATATGCAAGGAAATGTGATAAATTATTTACAATTGTGCAATTTGCATTTATTATAAACGTGCTTTACAACGTTCCAGAAACAGCTGTCTATTCTCATTAGCAGTAACTCAGACGGATAAAATCTGTCTTATCACAATCAGCGCACAAGATTAAACTCCTCTGAAATGACTTAACCTTTGTTTCAAAAGACCTTTATATAGCTTCACGGTAGTTTCTGGATGGGATCGATCATCTGTTGCTTTGCAAATGAATGATTATGTGTTATTAAATAATCTTCCTTCTTTTCGGGCATATTTACCACACCAAAGAAATTTAGGCTGGAAACTTAAGATGCAGAACACTCCAGTGTTACATGAAAAACAAATCATAGAGTTAAGATATGATGAAAAATTTCATGGAGTGTGTTTATTCTCTGGAAACTCACGGAATACAGTGTAATTTGTATTTAAATGGCAAATGTATCACTTATAAGCTAAGTCTTTTGCACCAGAATGCATTTTTTTGTAATTAAACTGTTGTATTTTCAATGAGAGAGATAGAGGTTATTAAATAACTTTCCTTCCTCTCGGTCATATTTACCCCAACAAAGCTATTCAGTCCGGAAGCCTGGCATACATAACACTCCAGTGTTACCTGAAAATCAGAAGAAAGAGTTATCAACTCGTAAAAAATTTCAAGGAGTGAGTACATTTTCTTCACGTAGTAGAAAGTAATTTATACTTAAAAACAAATGTATTATTTATTTGCCAAATTTCTCACTCCAGAATGCATCATTATGTAATTTAACTGTGTTTTCAATAATATTATCAATAATATTATTAGCAGAACGTTCAAAGCTTCCTTTTGAACAGAAGAGTTGCTCGTAGATGCCGTGTGCTTGCTTCTGGTTCTTGGTGTTTCTTAGGAAGGAGTCATGGTTAGATCAACAGCAGCCTTCTCTAGAGAAGTGAGGTTCTAATGGAGAATTAGAGTGAATTTAAAGAGATCAATGAATGCATCGTGTTTCTGTAGCCGTTACCAAATGACTGCGAGTACTTACTGTAGATGGGCCTCTCTATCGTAACTCTATAGGAATATAAGCATATCATCCAGCATCACGAATGAGACTACGATTACTTGATCTTGATCCGTTTTATTGTCTATTTTTCACAATTCTCCAAAACTCTAACAAAATATTCGCTGCGCCCTCTTGTGACGAATCTGTATGGAACCTTTCAACTAATATTCTTAGTGCGTCTTTGGGGATTGTAAATTCGCATATATTTCCAATCAACTCTAAGAGTAGAACGGGATATGCAAAGTAGATAGGGTATTTAAGTAGAGCGTTGAAAGTTAGCGAAAATGAAGGGTATTGAGCCAGCAGAAGTAGTGCCCACGTTTAGAGGATTCAATTGGATTACGATAGTGAAACATTGCTGCTAGTACTTTACGAAGGAATCTTAGGTGGTTAATTTACGTGTGAAGAGATCAAAGTACCACCAGGTGATATATACTAATTTAATACCGCTTACAATAAACAGTAGTTTAATAAAATTAGTTTAAGTTAATGAAAGCTAATAATTCGAGTTGCGTGTATTTCTCAGATCTCATATTTCGGTAGACCTTTTTTTCTATTGATCTTACGCGTAGTTATTGATTAATTTCATATCCCGTAATTTAATTTAATATTAAAGGTAAATCCCTTTTGTTTGACGTAGACATATAGATATTATATGTCTTTAGAGTTCTTGAGATTTGAATCAATTGAATAAATAGAAGTTATTATAATACGAATGGCTTCTTGTCATTCTTTGCCTCAAATTAATCTTGGTGTCCAGGGTCGAACCCAGGGGGGTTCCCACACTCATAGAGAAAAGTGCTGCTCAAAGGTGCTGGGTGTATTCTTCCGAGAGGCCTGACTTTTCTTTGGAGAGTCTGCTCTTCCTGATTCGCGCGTCTCATTGTTCGAGTATTGAAAGCCCTTTTCAATGGACTTTGTGCACTGAGCCATTTTACAAATATATTAACATTTTGTATACTCTGATGATTTGGGCTTTGAAAAACATATAACTACAATTTTGACATCTTTCTACATTACCAAGTTTTGAATGATCTACCGCTTACCAAAGAATGTTTTCATTCAGTAAAATTTATTAAGTGAAAAACACCAGTCTTTCTTTTGAATAAAGTTTAAATATTTTTACAACATTTTTGGATCTTAAATTTTTATACAGTATTTATGTGTGGAATACGTAGGAATGTTCATTTTTTACTTGTTGACTAAATCGAGGGGAATGATGCGTCTGCCTGGCCTGTGATTCCTCGTAAAGTTTTCGGTCACTCAGCTTGGAGGTTAATAATCCCTTAAGTGAGAACAACCAGTCTTTTTTTTTCGAACACAGTTGATAGTGATACAGGGAATAGCTTTACTCCATTTTTAGAAATTATTTTTTATATTGCATTTATGTGGGTATGCGTTGGAAGGTTCGTATTATCTTTTTGACTAAATCGAGGAGCATGAAGCGTACCTCAAGCAAGTGATTCTTCGTAAAGTTTTGGCTACGTAGCTTCGACTCTAAAAACTCATTACATCAGAACCACCAGTCTTTTTTTCGAGTAAAGTTGAATTAGCTTCTCAAAATATTTGGCTATCAAATCAGTGCAGCTTCATTTGAAGTATTAATTAGGGGAAAATATCCACTTTGGTGTTGTATACATATATTTCAGTAATGCGAGTCTATATAAAATTTCCAACAAGAAAATATTTTACATACAGTGCTTTCTCTACATCGGTTGGTCAAAGACTATATGTATCCCCTAATATAAATGGAGTTCACTTCAGTTGCCACTAGTTTCAATTTAGAAGAAATATCAAATGATTTTATAGCCTCACGAATTGTCAACATTTTTGATCACGATCTGTCTACCACAATATTTTTTTTTTCCTTTTAAGCTTGCATTAGTTTTTTTTAACCCTGTAATTTTTTATTTCTCATAGCAGTGGTAGACTTTATAAACGAAAGTTGTTTTTAAATCGTGGTCAGAAATGTCATAGCAGATCAGTGGGGCATCTCGTTTTGATAAATTGAAGAACACTAAAAGCCTTCTCCATTTCAGATGCCCGACAGTCTTTTTATGTTTGTTTTGGCGTGTTAGAGAAACCTCTCCTTCCAGTCAAATTGGCTTCTGGACACGTCGCTTCTCCGTGAAATACGAATTCGGTAACTGACTTCAATGCACGAATACTATAGTTTCATTTTAACGTGCCAACTAAGCCTTCTTTTTTGCATTTATGGTTGCAGAAACTTGTTGTTTTGAAGTCTGGATCATTCATATTACTAAGTTTGAGCATCTTCATTTTGTCTTTCCATCACCTGGTGGTTTAAGCTTTATAAGTTTACTTATAGCGTCTCATTTTTGAGAAAGATACATTTTATGGATTAATTTTAATTAATTGCTCAGAAATTAGTTCAGAGTTACATGTACGATTAACAAAATAATGGTGGAGATGAAAAAAATTGGTTCATTATCAATTCATGCTTTCTCTTTATCCCTTCGGCTAATTCCAGTATTGCTAAGATGAGGAGCAGTCATTTTGACATCGCACCATATAAGATCTCAAATATACCTCCAAGTTAAAAATGTATAAATGTATGTGAAACTATTTTATGTAATTTTATTTCAGATCGTTTTCCCTTTTTAGGAATGTATTGGTAACATCTTTTGAAAGGGGTCACTGCCAGTTCTTCGAACGGATGATATGCAACTTATAATGAATTTTTTTAAAGACTTCAACAATTACTTCAGTTTCTACAATTTGTAGTCTAAAGCAATTTTCGTCAAAAATATGATCAATGTCTTCAAAGTTTCAAAGCATTTACTTGACCGATTTCGATAATTGTTGATCAGCATTAAAATTATTTTTAAAAAATTGTTTTTCCAGCATTGGATTCTGTATCCATTATTTTGTCGCACTCATATTTGATGTGTTTCGGATTTTAAGGATTAAAGCGAGAAATTTTATCACCTCAGCACGGCTTTTATTAATCCCCTCCTACTCAAAACTCCTTCAAATTCATGAAGTTGTACTTTGTCAAGGATTTTAGTATTCAATTCATTGGTCATTAGTCTATCTCATTGTCCGACTGGATTAAAATATAAGACAGATCTCTCTAAATCATGTCCTTGTTTACTTATTCACAATCAAAATTTCATCACAATAATTTCGGTTTCTAAAACCTGCACCATTTTCCGTGAACCTCCTCTAGGGTCAATTATTTTATAAAAATGAAAAGTGAATGAAGAAAATAATCAGAAAAGAATACGTTAAGTGCCTCATAAATTCGAAAAATAATTGAAGAGAGGATAATATGGAGATAATAACCATAGAATAAATGAGAGCTCCCTTTTCACAAAATTCTATTGCGTGAATGAATGACAAACATGTTTACAAAAAGAAGAAATATTTACATGCGTGAATGTAACTTCAATTTACAAACCACAATAATAAAAATAAGCTTAAAACTTGAAACCTATAAATGCAAAAATAAATGAATAAATAAATTTTATGCTTCTATATAAATTTTTTCTACCATAAAAAATTATAAATAGATTTTTCCTTCCTTCCTTAGTGGCCCAACAGCTCAGAATGGGCCTTGGTCTTCTCAAGGAGCCTTTTCCAGGCCGCCTTCTTTCTGAATTCCTTATATTAGTTACTTTTGTCTTTTTTTCTTTTGAGTCTTTTATTTTCTACTTTGCCGTCAAATACTTTATGGGAATACGATTTGTTCCGAATTTAAAAAAATGGCGATCGTGGACTAAATGCCAAGTTCATGCCATTAAAAATTGCGCCAATAGACTTTTAGAACATTTAAAATCAACGTACAGTTTAATGATAAATAGAAATATAAATGTTACAAGCCCTATAATTCTTTAAAAAAAGAAAGCTTTGTATCAGGACATAAACGAGTAAATAGTTGCATTGTTTTAATAGCGTTAAAAACTTATTTTGACTATAATGGAAAATAAATAAGAACCTACTTCAGAAATAATTTTGAATTTTATTAAGGATAGGTATGTGTGTCACGCTTCCTTTCATTTCTGCATGTTTCTTAACGAACACCGTGTTGCTCACCTTCGAATCTATGTTAACTAAAGACTTCGTTGGCTCTAGCATTCTGCTACAAAAAGTTTCGATGACGATTAAGTTCTTAACGGGTATAAAATAATAATTATTTTTAAATACATTTTGTCATATTTAAGTGATAGTAAAATGTCTGTGCTTAATGTAGTGAATACACTTCAATTTCCAGTTCTAAAATGTGCTCCTTATTTCATCATAAGAGTACTTCAAATATTTTCGGGAAACTGCGACCTAATTCCACTTACGCTTGCTGAGGAGGATAGTTTTTTTTCCTCTTTTGCGCTTGTTTTTTACATCGGATACAAAGATTCATAAACATTTTCAAAAATGTCGGAACATTTCTGACCGTTGCAGCAGCTTGGAAGATTTGGCAACAGTATCGATTTCAGAATTTTATAGCGGCTCGTAGGGAGGTACATATAAAAATAAACAGGCTTATTAATTTAGGTGGTCTTTAGTCATGTGACGTCCACATCGACCAATCCATCTGTCTATAATTGTCCTGTCCAGATGTCCAGGTATGGAAATTCCTCAAAGGGAGAGTCCTTTGCTGTTCAAACAATATTTTGCGGTAAATTTTCGCAGGAATATCGTGAGAGCATGTTCAAGATTGCTAAGGTGTTCTCGTGCAAGCTTTTTTTTGATGAGATAACAAACAAATTTTTGTGTGAACAAACAATCAGCCTACAATTTCACCCATTTATTTACAGCAAAATGGCTTCGTGCCTCAGTTCTTTAAGACTTTCTGGGTTGTAGTTCAAACACATGTGTGTGTTGTGAGTATTGACTTTCTTTTTTCTTTTCATGGACTCGAATTTAAGGCACGATTCAATGTAAATATTTTCTTTAGTGTATGTTTAATACCCGAGCTGCACGGTTTAAAAAAATGTCGAACATTTGGGATCCTAGCAGCGGCGATCCAGATTTGTCGAACAAGATTGTGCATTTCGTAGACACAGTCGTTTGCGTTCTTAGAGTCAATAAATAAGTTTTTTGGAGGATTTGTTTGTTCGTTTGTTTGAAATTCATATTTTATGACAATTTACAACGTAAAATTAAATAAGAGAAGAACAACACACTTATTTCTCACGTTCATCATGTTTTGTGTCCCTACACATACTATACTACTCTCTCGCGATAAAGCCTATATAAGACAATGGTTGTCTGGCACAGTTGTTAGATAAGTTACTGCTGCGTCAATGGAAGGTTATCTAGATTTAAGTGAGTTTAAACGTACTGTTATAGTCGGCGCACGAGAGATGGGACATAGCATCTTCTAGGTAGCTATGAAATTTGGATTTTCACGTACGGCCATTTTCACAAGTGTACCGGGAATATGCGGAATCCTGTAAACCATCAAATCTACGACATCGCTGCGGCCTAGAAAATATCATGCAAGAGCGGGACTGACGAGCATCATTAGGTGTGACATACGTGCAATCCTTCCGCAAATATCTGCAGATTTTAATGCAGGGTAATCAAAAAGTGTGACTTTGTGAACCATTCAACGAAACATCCTCGATATGGGCTTTCGGAGCCGACGGCCTACTCGTGTACCCTTGTTGACTGCACGACACAAAACTCCCCGCATCACCTGAGCCCGTCAACACCGATATTGGACTTAGATGATTGGAAACACGTTGTGTGGTCTGAGCAGTCTCGTTCCCTATTGAATCGAGCTGATGGACGTGAATGGATATGGACACAACTTCATGAATTCATGGACCCACACACAACATATAAATAGGGGATTGTTTAAGCTGGTGGAGGCTCTGTGAAGGTATGGGGCGTGTGACGTTGGCGTGATATGGGACCCCTGATACGTCTAGATACAACTCGGACATGTGGTAGGTACGTAAGGATTCTGCTTGATCACCTGGACCCATTCATGTCCATTGTGCATTCCAACGGACTTGAAGAATTTCAGCATTACAATGTAACACCCCACTCGTCCAGAATAGCTTAAGAGTGGCCCCAGGAGCACTCTTCTGAATTTCGACAATTCCACTGGCCACCAAAATCCCCAGACATGAACATTATTGAATGTATGTGAAATACCTTGCAATGTGCTCTTCAGAAGAGATATCTACCCCCTCTTACTCCTACTGATTTATGACTAGTCCTGCTGGATTCATGTCAATTATCTCCAGCACTACTTCAGGCATTAATCGAATCTATACCACGTTGTGTTGCGGCACTTCTGAGTGTTCGTAGGAACCCTTCACGATATTAGAGAGGTGTGCCAGTTTGTTGGCTCTTCTGTGTATATTTATGCAACATTACATGACATCCGCAAGCAACCACTTCGTCGTAGACTGACATCCAGAAGTGCACACATCCACAGCTGAAGTAGAGCTAACTCATTTTCAGGAAGCGACCGCTACTGGAAGACAGTCTGTCTTCCAGTGCTTTCTCAATCAATACAAATACGCAATAGGTCATGACGTCCTAGACTTCCCCAGAAATTTCGACAAGATTTCACATGATCATGAAATCATCAAAAAGGGTGTCAACTCTACTGTATCTCCAATAGTTCATCAAGCTCTCATTGAAAAAGGCTATTATAATGCAATTATTATAGATTTTATCATAAGTAAATGATACAAAAACTGATACTATAAAACATACATATTGAATTATTTACTCTATTTTTAGATAAAAAAATTAAGCTAAAAAATCAAAGTTCAGCACCCAGCTGTAAAGGTGATATTGATGGCACTTTTTGACAATCAAGGATTCTTATAACTGAACTTTAAGGGGCCGGACGTCTCCGTCAATGCTCAACTGTACACACGGGCATCGATACACTGCATAAGGATAAAAAGATGTCCATGTATGCGGATGTACGCTTTAGGGTTGCAGAGAAAGTATTTCTTTCACACTTGCTGGGCAGCCCTTAAAAGTCATTTTCTCCAGCATTTATTTCGTACTCAGAATCCTGCAAGCTTTCTGCAATATCCTAATATGTCGTCCTTATCCATATTTGTGCATAGTGTTTAAAGTATCTTTCGCCAAAACAATTATCCAGAACATTGTACACGGTGTACGGACAGTCTGAAATCAGTTCATGGCTTCTTTAACCCTTTATCTACCACATTATGATTTAATGCAATTTTTTTCATGCAATATTTTTTTGAATCACTAAATTGAAAACTAAGGGATATTCATAAATAAAATACTGATTTTTGAGAAATTTAATCCGTTAAAGCTAATTAATTATATTGGTACTTTAAAGTACCGTCATTTAGGAATGGCGATATGAGATCGATTTCTCAGATAAAAAAAATCTATTCAGTGATTCGATTTTTCATCCTAGAAAATCAACATTTGATCTTTTCGAATTTGGTAAAAACCATAAAATTATTTACAATTAGTTAAATGTACTATCTGATTACGATGTTGGCGGAGCTGCTTAGAACCCAGTAGACATGACAGACTGTTGTTGCTTAAAAAGCTTCTATACTAATCATAGGGAACTACACTGGTGTGCAAAACTTAAGCAACAGGTGGGTTTATTGACATAACTTCACGAAAAATGATCTGAGAGACATGAAATTCAGAAATGAGGGAGAGTATTATGTACGTAAATAATGACGAAAGCATCGACTCTGAAAAAGGAATACAATGCATACGGTATGGAATCAAACAAAAACAAGTTTATTGAACGCATAGTATCGTGACTCATGATGGTCTATCCAACAGGAAGAACAACAAGCAGATGTTCCTTAATATGGTATATGCCCTCCTCTCACTGCAATGGTTGCTTCGCACCGTCTCCGCATACTCAGAACCAGCTGGTGCAACATTTCTTGCCGTAGATATGCCTATTCTTCAATCAGCATCCTTTGAGTTGTTGAGTGTTCTCCGGATGATGTAAGCGTGCTGCAATACATCTCCCCAAAGCATCCGACTCATGTTCGTTGGGATTTAAATCTGGGTAGTACGCTGTCCAATCCATTCGAGTGATATCTTCACTTTCCAGCAGCTCCTCAACAGCAATAGTCCGATGTGGCCGTGCATTTTTATCCTTACAAGTGAAGTCTGGGCCAATGGCACCTCGGAACAGACGCACATGGGGAAGGAATACCTCCTCACAATAGCGATCCCCGATTACAGACCCTCTATCGAAAATGTGGAACTCAGTTCGCCCGTTAAGCATAATGCCTCCCCAGACAAGAACTCCAGGGCCACTTTAATGGTGTCTTTCCTTGATGTTACTGGTATAAAACCCTGTCCCAATCTCTCTCCAAATCAAAACGCGTTGAGAATCGCTTCTGGTACTGAACCGGCTCTCATCCGGAAAGAAGACACGACTCCATTGACAGTTGACCAGTTTTTGTGCTCTCTGCATCACTATAAACGGTGGCGTCGGTGGTCAACTTTCAATGGGAAGCAGCGTTTAAGACGGCGGGCGAATAGGCCCCCTTTGTGAAGGAGTCTGGCCACAGTAAACCGCGACACTTGTCGCCCCGTTGCTGCAGAGAGTTGCTGAGCAATGACGCTTGCTGACTGCCGTTGGTCTCTTTTCGCCTGCATGTTGATGTATCGGTCATCCCCTGAAGTTAACGTCCTCGGGCGGCCACCACCATCTTTTCTAACAGCTGTACCTGTGGTTTGGAACGCTTTCCAAGCGCGCGAAACGACACTTTTGTTGATTCCGAACTCTGCAGCTACACTGGTGACGGTACGCCCCTCCTCCAGCTTTCCGAACATTCTTCCATGTGTGAAGTCGTCCAGGTGATTTCTTCTGGCCATATTCACGAACTGACTCACTGGCACTTGCAGCGAATATGTTGAATTGCGCCACCGTCCTTAATTTTATTCTACTCTTGAGCAGCGCGCCGACATCACGCGTTTTGTGTACGCTTACGTCGCTTCTGACGTTTCGTTCCTGATATTTGCATACGCATGACGTTTCTACTGACTTACGTGTTCACTGTACTGATCTTCAGACCTCCATTTCTGCAATTTCATAGTTATTTGCATAATTTTTACATTGTTGCTTAAATTTTGCACACCATTGTATAAGCTATATTATCTATTTTCTAAACTTTTTAATGTAACAAATACATTAAGAAAAAGATGTCTTCTTTTATACCTGATACTTTTTTATGGCACTGAAAACAATTATAATTGTTGAATTCCCTGAACTATTTATATATATATAAAGGAATTCGCTGATTTTATTAATATGATATAGATTTATTATTGTATTTTTCTTGTTTTTCATAAAATAAATTTATATTTACACTGTAAATGCAAACTTAAAAAAATCGATTTCTTAGAAATGGATCTTTTGGACCTCGACTATTTTGTGAATCGATTCATCAGGTTACGATTCAGATTGATTTAAAATCGAATTTTTCGGGAAGAATCGCCTTCCCTACCGTCAGTACAGAAAGGTCTAAAATATTTTCATAATACAAAGAGACCGAATAGCTTTTTAAACGGAGAGCACTAGTATTTTACAACACAAAATATTTATTTTTAAAGGTTTTTAAATTTTTAAAATTTATTTACTGTTTTTTTACCCATAAAAGTAGGTTTTGCAGAATTCAAAACACCTGAAATAAAGTTTCTGTGGAGTCTTTAAAAACGTGTATGGCTTGGGGTTGTCCTATTGGAGCACAACAACATCTCTGCTGAACAAATTTGGCCTCCTCTGGTGAATCATTAGCTTCCAAGAATTCGGTTGTTAACATTATATTCATCAGTTTACTTTACATATGATTTGAAAAAAAAAAAGATTTTTCTTTAACACGACTTTTACAGTCGTGATTAATCTCTCAGAGCGTAACATATCAAGAAAGCAGAAATCCTCTACTTGATATTTATGCAAGCTCGATGAGAAAATGTACCTTCATTAAACACCTTCAATGAGTTCTTACACTATTCTGTAGTACTCCCTCATAGTTGGAATTCGTACAAAATACAGTGACTTAAATGAACTTTATTCATATTGTTATGTATACTTATCTCATTTCACTTAATACTAACAGCAATTTCTTTGTTTCCGTTCGCTTATAAGTTCAGTATGTATACATAAAAAGAGAGCCAAATTATAACTCCGTTTGTTTAAACTTGTAACCAGAACTTTCCCGTTCACTTAATGCATATCTAAAAAGGTTCTTTCTGCGTTCTGCCTCTAATACTTAAATGAAAGTATTTTACATACATTGTTTAATAGTAGAAAAAAAAATTCTTTGTGTTAAGGAACCGCGATACATTCTAATTATTTGAACACTATTACTGTTTAAATAAAGGGGAATCATGTTTGGAGTGGAACAGAAGCATCTGATGCCCTTTGTTCTCTTTTGACTCATTAATGTTTTACGCACTGGTTAAATACATTAAGAGAATACCATTGAGGCCGAGTTCAATAAATTGGCCATTGTGGAATAAATGACGTGTTAATGGAAGTGGGAATACCACCAAAAGGCTATTAGATCTTTTAGAATCAAAGTATGATTGAATAGTAAATTGCAATATTAATGTGACAAATTTTAAATGCTTTATCAAAAAAGCAAGCTGTGAATCAAGGCATAAACGAGTAAATAGTTCCATAATTTTGACAGCTTGAAAACTTATATTGACTACAGTGAAAAATATAAAAAACCTTTTAGGGAATTATTCGTAATTTTATTGAGGGTTAGTATGTTATGATTATTTCATTTCTGAGGGAATTTATCTGTGGTTAAAAAAGACAACATCTGCTATTTTTTAAATTGACGGAGGCCATTTAACCATAAAATAACGTTACTAACTGAGGAAATTAAGTTCGTAAATTAAATAATTTTATAAAAGGTTAAATTATTCAGATTAACTCGTACAAAAGAATGAGAAATGAAGTATTACACCAAATTGAGTACCGTTTTCTTCACCATCGAATCTTTATCAACTAAACTGTTCGTTGTCATTATCATTCTGCTGAAAATGTTTCCTTGATTTGAAGAGATGCTGAAGATAACTAAAACTTTGAAATTCATTGGGGCCTATTGACGTAATAATAACAAAAATGTCGGTAACGTCATCAATGCAGTTCGATTTTCAGTTGAAAAATGTCCTTATTTTATAATACGAGTACTTCATGGTTTTGGGATGATGCGCCCTAGTTTTTCGAAGGCTTGGTGAGGAGGACAATTTTATCTTTTTGTGTGTGTTTCGTTGATACCACGGATACATCGTTTCATAGATATTTTCAAAACTTGGAACATTTCATACATTACCAGCAGCTTCAAAGATCTTGCAACAATACCCATCTCAGAATTTTATAGCGTTTAGTAGATAAGGTTGTTAAAGTAATAATAAACAACCTAAAAAGCCAGGTGATATTGGGACATGTGACGAGAACACACTTCGCCCAATCCATCTGCCTATAATTGTATTGTACAAATGATCCTGTCTTCAAAGGTGGCACTAAGATAACTAAAATGAACTTGCCTTACGAGGTCAAGGTTCATGTATTTTATGGATGTTGGATGTTTCTCAGTTGACAGAGTTTGTACGCAATTTTTTCGGTGTTCACGTTCATTAGGTTTTTCCTACACCTTCTCTCCAATATTTTAATTGTAAAGTTAATATTTTTGTTCGCAATATCAATATTTTATTGTATTGAAAAGATGGCAATATCGTCTGCTAATTCTAGACATTGGGCACCCTAAGTGTTCCTTAGTTTTTCAATAAATTCATTAATCATAATGTTATACAAAAAACAGCTAATTACAGCACCCTGTGGTAAACCATTTATCAATTGGGTGAATTTAGAAAAGGTCAGATTGTATTTAACATTATCTTTTTGCTGGCACAAGAGGGATTTGATCCATTTGTACATAGACCCACAGATTCCCATATTTGCCACTTTTGGGGCAAGTGTGTTAATCGAAATAGTATCGTAAGCAGATTTAAACTCGACGTATCTAGTCTAGGTAGATTTTTTACAGTGAAGGTCTTTTTTTATTGATTGTGGAAGAAAGTTTGCTTGATCAATTGTGTTTCTTTTATACTTAAAGCCAGCCTGAAAACTTGTAATTTTATTATAGGTTTCAAAAAGCAGTTTAACCGATTGGTAATCCTTCTATCCATCATTTTGTAACACGCATTTGTTAAAGAGATAGATATGTAGCTTGATGGATGATCAGTAGGTTTACGAGGTTTTATAATGGGAAGAATACCGGATTTTCGCCACTCAGAGGGTACACTTGTTTTCCAGATTATATAATAGAAGAGCAGCAAGGTCAGTTTGGCTTTTTTACTTAAATTGAAGAAAGGTTCTGCTGTAAAATCATCTGAGCCTGCATTCTTACCCTTCTTTGTTTCCTCCATATCTTTCAGTAATTCATGATAAGTAAATCTGTCGCTCAAAAGCTGATCATCCTCTTGATTCAGACATTTAACAGGAGTCCCAGCAAAGTAAGGGCCACTAAGTTTATTTGTTGATAATATGCAGCCAGATGCATAGTTTTTAGCCATTGCCAAAGGTTTAAGTCGATTCTTAGTGAAATGCTTACCGTTAAGGAAAAGTATTGTGTTCTTTTTGTATAATGATTCATTCCTTAAGGTCGATTGCAATCGGGGAGCATTGGAATATTTTGCTCATCTAGCCAATCGAGCTGATGTGCAAGGTTCATGCTAGTAGATTCTTTTATCCTGATGGATAGAGGCGATATTTTGTCCATATGTGCAAAAGAGCAGATGTGCAAGAATCTTGAAGTATAACTTTTTATCCCGATGTATAGAGTCGACTCACTCAGACAGATAAAGTCTGTGTTATCACAGTCAATGCACATGATTAAACACGTCTGAAATAGCTCACTCATTGTTGCAAATGTCCTTTATATAGCCTTACAGTAATTTCAGGGAATTTGAATGTAAATCCTGCAGTTTGGACAGGATTTAATAAATATATTTGCTGCGGTGTGGTGCAAAAATAAGACAGCTTCGTCAGAAAACAAGCATGATTCATCAGTTGCAGATGTCGGGGAATCGTAGGTTAATAGAAAATACTTTTTCGTGTTAAGTTGGAACTCTCGAAAATTTCTGCAAAAATCGATGTTTCTGCTTCCTCCATGGAAGTAAATGCCTCTCTACTCGTGTTTAAATACATAAATACAAAATCTTAAAAATAAGAGAATAAAAATTATAAAATTTGTCACTCAGATATAAATGAAGCATTAGCCTTTGGAAAGGAAACAAAACATTAATTTTATTTATTTCAAAAATCAGCTTTCAAATTGATCTATGAATGGCTGACAATGACGCTTCTTTCCGATATTTTTCTTCCAGGCGCCTTTCTTTCCTTCTTCGCAAGTAACAAATATCTCTATCAACTGACTCGCGTGGCAAGTTCTAAAATTAAATTTGAAAACAGAGAATTTTGAAGAAATGCTTCTGGTGCTTGACTTTTCTTTAGGGTGGGTTTCGTTATTTCAATCGCAACGTCAGCTCGAGGAGTGAGGTTCCAATGAGGAATTACAGTGATTTAAAGCAGGTCAATGAATGAATGATGCTTTTGTAGCCCCACCAGTTAAATGCGACTGCTTGCTGTTGTTGAGCCTCTTTAGCGAAACTCTCTAACGATACAAGTAGCAGTCATCATCTGTGGAATGCAGCATCTTAAACTTCATTTACTTATTTGCTAAATTTCTCGCACCGGAATGCATTGTTATGTAGATTAATTGTGTTTTCTATCTGAAACATCTGTTTGAAATGATAAATAGGTCTGTCTGTCTTTAATCTGTCTCGTCACAGTTATTTTTCATTGATGACACCTGTCTCAAGTTTAATCAGATTTGCAAAAAATCAATGTTTCAAATAATAAGAAAGTTATTAGTTTGACATAGTTCTGATTTCCTGGTCAGCCCAGAATCTTTTAATTTACATCTACTGTCTTTGTGGTGGTTCATGTATCTTCTTAACTTGTAGGCTGCTGTATGAATTCGAACCGAAACCTTTTGTAATATCTTTTCTGTTCTTTGTGATACTTTTGTAACAAAGGCAGGCCAAAAATCAGAAGAATTTGAAGTGATTAGTTTCAGTTGCTTTTCTAATTTCGCATTTGTGTTCCACTTCAAATTTGGATTATAGCACACATACCCAGCCTTATTGCTCTTAATATAATATTATGTAATATGATATCAACTTCTTCACGGATGAAATCAAGCGATCGGCATAATCATCCATTTCAGATCAAGGTGGCATATCGGTACAAAACTGAACACGAAAAATAAGCTTTACATAAACCACAATCTCCACCTCGTTTCATTTACGACTAAACATCAAATATTAGTACAGTACCCCGATAATCAATATCGGACCGTTTCGGATTACGTGATTGTTCGGACGACTGTCACTATTTGAACCGGGAGTACGGGTCTATTGTGTCTATTTTGTCATCGTACGCGCCCGCTTTTTTGCCGCGTGGAATATTAGTATCCTCCAACTAACATAATCAGCCCGTACTGTTGGCCGTCAGTCGTTCCGCGCTCGTTCTACATTCGCCGCTTTTGCAATATTCTACATTGAAAACAGTTTGTTGTGTGTTTTGGACATTTATCTGTGATACAGTGTACGTAAACAGATTGTTATGGCCACTTACTCTTAAAGTCTAAAGCGTTTAGATAAAGGTGAAGGTGTGACAAAATTGGCTACAGAGTTTAATTTGGCAAAGCGCGATTGGAGAAAAATCGTAAAAAGCAACAATACTTGCTTAAATATTCATCCCCATTTTCCGAAAATTATAAAAATTTTTCGGATTAGCCGTGTTCGGATTACAGTAAAAAAGCTTGAACAATACTGTGCTAATTCTTCTGGCGAGACAATTTCTTCTGGCGAAATATTCGTCCTTAAAATTATAAAAATTTTTCCGCTATTAGCCGTTTCGGATTAGCGGGACTGTACTGTATCCAATAACATAATCAGAGGACCCACTGCTTTTGCAATGAATTTCGAATTAGAGTGTTCCCGTCATGGTAATTGCCTACTTTTACATTTACATCCCCATTTTCCGAAGGTCTATTTTCTCTAAATGCTTCAAATATGTGTGTATTGTTATTTTCGTTTGGATATGAAGATCCTACTCTAGAGTGGAAAGCATTGTAATCAGTTTGATTTCCACCTCTGTATCATTCTCTTGAACTTGACCCTGGAGGCTCGTAAGGCATTATCTGAGAGACTTGATTCATATTTTATCTTGTGTCGGGCTTCTTCATAAAGGTCATATTTGAAAAGTTGTTACAAAACACTGTATGTAGCCATAGATATATATTTTGGTTTGCTTTGTTGCACACAGTTTGGAATGGTATAGCTCATTTTAGGCAAACCATGGTTTGGACTTGCAACAAGCAAATGATCCACAAAATCTACACGTGAAAAGTTATTTTAAGTCATAACCAGTGAAGAATTGCTGTTTTGTTCTAATACAGACACTATATATTAGTAATGCTAGTAATATATAGGAAAAAGGTACACACATTAAAGAGCAATCATATATTTAAGAACGTACCAAACATTTCATAAATTTAAAAAATGGCCCCTACATAAGTTTTCAAATGCTTTGTTTTGGAAAAAAGTAAACCGGATATATAGATATATAAAGAGAGCATTCTATGTGTGATCATTTTGAAAATAAAAGTATTTAATTTGAATCGAGGGTAAAGGGTAAGAGTGAAGAACATGAATTATCACTATCTTTTATTCGGAATATTTCTGTTTCTTAAGTATATGTCTTAAGACATTTGATATAATTCTGCATCACTCCATTAGATTTTTATAATATTGTTTAACATAACATGTTGCCGCCGAGCCAGTATAGTGGATATGTCCCTCGGCTTGTAACCGAGTGAGTTCGGGATCCAATCCATGAGTAAGACATGGTCGAATCTTCTTCGGAAAAAAAAGTCGGCCTGCACACCCCTTCTGTTATGTGCTAAGATCATCATGTATGTGATAAATGTCTATATTTTTCTGTTTGTATAGTATGTATCTGTTCCTTTTCCACTCGTATTTCATATGTATTTCAGGATAAAAACACAAAAACAACCAGAACAGGTAATGAAATACGCAATCATTTTACATTTATTCTCGGTTCCTCTTTTAAATGTGATACGTTGTGTATTGACATTAGAATCGAAGTGATGCTCTCCGAGATACTCTTTCTAGTGAAGTCTACCTAAAAAAAAACCCAAGTAATATCTGAAGTAATTATTGTGGATCAAAATTTTTTTCAACTTTATATCAATGTACTGAATATTTAAATGTGTAATGTATGGAATTGAAATTGAAAAAATTACCTTTCTTGTAAAAGTAAGATAGCTGGTCATGACACATGACTAACACTTTTTCAGTCAATAACAACAGGAGTGACTGTTTGAGCTTGCACTCAAGTGCCTTTACTATTATTAATGTGACTTCGTGGAAAAAATTGATTCTATGGTTTTAGCTAGGAGTCATGTCAAGACTAATTGTTACGATTCTCAAAAACTTCGTATGGTCTCTTTAAGCTGTGACTGAATTAGAATCCGTTTTGCCGTGAAAGAAGTGAGAAGAATGTGCGTGTTTGTTTCTGTTGTAAGAATCTCAGTTACTAAGTTGGTTTTTTACGGAAGCTAGGTTTACCGCATTTGTATTACCGTAAAGTAACCATTACAATTTATTGCGTAAGTGAATGCGAATACATGTTTTTTTTTAAAAATGGGAGGATTTGAGTTTTCATTAAGAAGAGTTCCATCTAGAAATTCCCTATTCATGAAAGGATAAATCTCATTCAAGATCTTAATCTACCACATGTATAAATCAGATAAAGGAAGTTTTCAAATTTCGGCAGTGGAAACTCATTTTAAAAATGTTTTTACAGCCAGTCCACTAAAACACTAATCGTTTTCTCAAGAATTCTTTCCTTTTCATTGTTAAGAGTACGGAGATTTCATCCTTATTTATAAGAATGGATCGAAAGAAACAGGATATGTTGTTGGTGGAGTCATTTATAAAGATGATGTATGGCAGTGTTTCTCAAACTGTGGGACGCGTCCCCTTTGGGGGCGTGACAACTCTACGAAGGGACGGGAGCATATTAAAAAGTCGAAAACAAAAGAATTAAAAAGAATGCTCATTTACTACAAGAATACAAACAAAATACATTGTGACACAAAAAAAAATAAAATGCACATTTACACTGATATGATGGTACATGTATAAATGTACCAGCGCTACACATGTATTTGATAATTAGTTTAACAGTACTAAGATAAGAACAAGTTTAATAATTACCAGTGACCCCATCAGATTGTCATATATCAAATTATATACACAAATAAACACTTATCTTGATAATTTGCATGGCTCGTAATTAAGTTCTTAACTGTCGATTAAAAGTTTTGCTATTCACTTCTCAATGCCAACCGTTTTCCTCGTAAGCGTGTGATGTATTAAGACGGGAAGAAATAATAAAGCAAATAATGTGAAATAAATAAATCCTTCGCAAACATTGTCCTGGTTCTCCTCCTGCATTTCGAATCCTTCGGAATAATTTTAGGGATAGCTCTGCACAGAAAAGATCGTACTTCGGAATGACGTATGTATATGTCCGGGGAAATTAACGTTTTGACTGAGTGAGACGTTCATATACGCTGGTGACAATTAAGAGGTTAAAGTAGTTTCGTAGTTCTGTCATCGAAGTATAGTATTATTGAATTCAACACATTGTGTTATGAGGGGGCGATGAAAATTATGATTAAATACTGGGTCGCGAAATATTGAATCTTTGAGAAGCACTGATGCTCGGTTATGAAGTAAACACATGCTGAAGCTTTTTCACTACGAATGCCTCATTATTTTTAGTGCAGTTTTTCATTAATACACTTTAACTTCTTATATACAGAAATTCTTTGTCTAAACGTACAGCATTAGTATCTTGGATATTTTGGACACTTTTACTAATCACTGTCACTCTGTGCTGTCTGTTATATATGACAGCATCAGCATATTCATAGTCAGAATTATTTTCTCCATTTTTTAGTGATGCCTAACTAACTCAGTATGTTCTACAACAATATTAATGACATCAGAGTCCAGGAAGTTTGAGAACATTTTGCCGATCTCTTTCGACCGGTAATGTCTGCCATATGTGACATAGAGTCTCGTCTGTAAAATAGAAGGTACGTTGCCCACATTTGTTGGATACCGAGCCACGTGGAAAGTTTTGGGAGAGGAACAAGCGAACATATTTGCTTGGTTGGCGTCGATTTTGCTGCGTATCACAGTCCTGCTTTCTGATCTGAAAAGACTGTTATTAAGGGACGGAAAGAATCTACGGATAGGCTGAATGTCACATTTTTGCCCTTCAGTTGGTCATTGGTCACCGTGTATAAAATGGTAAAAGTAATCACAAAAGAAGAGCTGGTGCTGGTTTGCCAATAATGACTAATTATAACTTTATAAGACTTTATAAGATTAGGCATCTCTCAATTGCTGGCACACCTTTTGCACGCTCTCCTTCTTCAAGTATTTTCATGATTTTTCTGCAAAATTGGGACTGAGGAAATAAATCGTTGATGAAGTGTTTATTTTCCTCTTGTAATGCGTTGGAGGTTGTGGGAAAGTTGTCATAGAATTTTGACTTTAAATAATTCCATAAGAAAAAAAGTAATGGTATTAAATCATGCAATCCAAAACGCCAATTCGGATCACCGAAACGACAGATTGTAGAACCAGGAAATGTTACATTCAGTAATTCATTTGTTTCACTGACTATATTGCATTTGGCAATGTCTTGTTGAAACCACGTATCGACCACATCTTACCGTCGTAATAATGTCAACAAAATAGTTTCTGGCGTCTTTCATTACGCTAAAAACATGTTTCGATGACGATTAAATACTTAACAGCTAAGAGATTGGTTGAAATTATTTTCGATCTAATCACGTAATAATAACAAATCTGTCCTTATATATATAACGTTGTAAATGCAGCTTGAGTTCCAAATGAAGGATGTGTTCCTTAGTTGATCATACGGCTACTTCAAACAGTTTCGGGAAGATTGACGCTAGTTCTACCAAAGTTTGGTAAGGTTGACAATTTTATTTCCTCTTCTGTGCATGGTTGACACTCCGGATGCATGATTTGATAGAACTTTCAGACATGTTGGAACATTTCAGCTGATTAAATTTTCAGAAATGCCTCGATTGACACAAGACTATACCCATGACGCACCTCAGTATCAAGACCTCATAATATAACTGGAGGTCCGACTACTGTTACCACGAATTTAAAATTAGAGTAAATATAATAAATTGCTAAATGTATCAGAGTCCTTTAGTAATCTATATCGAAGAAATTGTCGCTCTTAGTCGAAAATAATCTGTACTAATTCATGAAAAATATGAAAATATCTTCCGTTGCACGAGTTTCTATTTATTTGCAGGGCCACCAACAATCCTCTTGATTGCGTTCTTCGCATCTACATCAGAAACTTCACATTCTTCAGCCAAAAGTCTTTTACTTCCGACTAGAATGACGGAAACGTTATCAACTTGAATTAAACAAAGAAGAAAAAATGTGTGTGTAAAAAGATACAAATTAATTAAAAGGTACCATATAGAGTGTCCCAAAATAAACGCTACATTTCAATTAAATAAAAAAAACGTTTCATTATTTAAATTGTTGTTTTTTAGTGAAACACATAAGTGTTAAGTACACAGGATAGGGTTATGTACAGAATAACTCATCGGGCAAATGACCTCCACGGATTTGTAGGCACATTTCTCCCTTGTAATGCACGGATGGTTGTGAGTTTGTTGACATAGACCTTTGACATCAAATAACCCCACAAGAAGATATCTAATGGTGTTAAATCACCTGATCTAAGGGGCCAATGCAGAACTTGCTGACAGCAGAGACCTTCTCTAAAAGATCCGATCTGTCAGCCTTCGAAACTTCAGCAATCGTCCACTTATGTAATTGTTTCGTCCAGAACCGATAACCGAGCAGATTTTTGTTCGTCTTGGGCGGCCATTTTTCAATTTCTTCACCATTTGAGTACGTAAAATATATAACGGAAAATCAGGCGTATTACGCCCAATGATGTATAATGTGCTCTCCCTTTTTTGTGAAGAAGCATGAAATGTATGTCTGCAATGCTCATATGTTTTGAAGTCATTTATATTTGAGAAATAATTCCAAATTTCAGAGGAAAAATAGTATACATTTAAAATTACACTCCTTCAAGTCATAAGGAGAATACCATACCTTTTAAATGAACAATATTTTTATATATTTAGAAGTCTAATTTTTTTAGGCTTATCGCTTTTTTTTATTATTTTTAAAACTGTCATATTTATATCTAACGTATAACCCGCGTCCTTAGCTTTCGATCTTAATTTTTGTGTTAAAAGTGCGCGTTATACGCCGGATTATATAGCATTTTATATTGTATACAGTGGTATCCAAAAGTGTGGACATTTTTTCAAATTGCCATGCTTTTTAAATTTGTATGCTTATAGAGAATTTTACATTGCACAAAATACAAAATTGTTTGCAACATTTTAAAGAAAATTTAATACTGCGAATTCAATACAAAACAGAAAATTTCAGTATTTGCTTTTTAAAAATGTATGCTGCTATAACTAACGATATACATTAGATACTGATAAAAGCAGTGAATTATCAGAGCTTAATGAGTTGACCATTATTCATTTTCACATCGATGTTTCATTGAGCTGAAAATAGTTTTAAGCTCTTCCTTCGTTATTACATGATGCCAGGAAACAAATATACCCTCAATTAGTTCCTTTTTATTCCAGGGCTACCTCATTCGGACAAGAGTTTTCAAACGGTGCCGTAAGACAGTACATCTTTTATCACGATGTATAGAGCCAGTTGTGTGTCCATCTGGGCAATCGAGTTTCTTTGAGGGCATCATGCAAGTAAACCCTTTTATCCCCATGAATAAAGCTAAAAGTTACAGACCCAAATGAATCTTTGATGAATTATATTTTCGTAGTCGATCTGCAAAAGAGAAACTTTGCTTAATACATTTTTCACTTTTAGTTCACTTGTTATGCGTCAACTCCATTTTTTGTATGATACTTCATTGGTGCGTAGGTGTACCGAAGTTAAGGAACAAGCACAATATCGTGGAAAATATAAGTACGCGTTACAAACCAGATTTTGCAGTACTTTTCAACACATAAAAACAGCTTTTACACATAAACTTATTTTGATGATATTCAAAGTAACAGTTTTTCATTTCATTAGCTTACAAAAATTCATTACACGTTGGACATTTTAAGTAAAGTTTCGATTGAAGGTTTTTAAAAGCACTGTATCTTGAATTAGGAAATGCTGTATTTTCGTAACATGAAGTACTGCATCTTTTGTCTTGTTCAGTCTCTTGGTAAAGGAATGCATACAATTAAAGTCTTAGTAAAGGAATGCTTATAATTAAAAAGTTAAACTAATTTAAACCGTAAAAGTAGGAGAGTCCAAAAAACTATGTTAAAAAGGCTGCTGAAAGTAAATGTGAGTGGAAAGCAGGACTTAGCCTAGACAATCCAGCTGCAGCAAAGATATCAAAGTCAGAAATCTGAGTAGCTGTTGGAAATGACATGGAAAATAGCAGAAAAAGTGGAAGCAGTAAAATTGGTAAAAATAAATTAAAATTTTAATATCGAATAAAAACTATAGAGGTAAAATCGTTGATTTATAAGATAAGATGTGTCACAGTAAATAGGTTTCTAGGTTTATTGAAAAAAATTTGTGCGTCGGTGTGTGTGTGTGTGTGTTGTTTGTGTGAGTCATGATATACTTTTTAGTATCTGAAATGGTTGATTTTTGGAAATTGTCAAGTTTATCAAAAAAACGTTTAGAGCTATTTTACATATTATTTGCCTGATACTAGGTATTTTGTTTCCTGTTCTGAGGTTTTTACTTGGTAATATTTCTTATAAAAATCTTAAGAAATAATTGATTCCAATTATTTGAAATGTGTATTTGATTTTTCATATTCAAATTACCCAATACAGAATAAAATTTGAAATTAATAATTATGACTTTTCTGTACGTGGCCCTACCTGATTTAGCCTGCTATATATGCTTATGTATTTATAGAAAAGACGACATCTCCTAAAACCCGGCATTGAACGCACATTGTTAACACAAATAGATGAAATAATGACAAAAAAACGTGTGAATGGTGTATAGCCGTATAAATGTAAAAAAGGTCTATGATTGTGTATTTTAAAAGAAATCTTGAATTCAAGACATAAACCAGTCAATAGTCGTATGATCTTAAAACCTTGAAAACGTATCTTGAATATAGTGACAAACAAATAAAAACTGCAGGAATTATTCGTAATTTTATTGAAGGTTCAGTACAATATACTTAATTTCACTACTGACGGAATTTATCTGTGAATAAAAAAGGCGACACATGATATTGTTTAATTTAAAGAGTTCTATTTTAACGTAAAAACGGGCCACTTTCTGCAAAAATTAAAATTCATAAATTAAATAATTTTATAAAGCATTACAATATTCAGAATACTTCGTACTAAAGAATGAAAAATGAAACATTGCATCTTAATGAGCACCATTTTGCTCACCTTCGAATCTATGTCAACTAAACAGTTCGTTGCCAATAGTATTCTGCTCAAAATAAGTTCCCATGTCCTCCCAAACAAGAGTGAGATAACGAAAACTTTGAAATTTATGGCGACTTAATAATGTAACAGTAACAAACATATAACGTTAACGTCTTTAATGCGGTTCAATTTCTAGTTACAAAATATTCTTTTTTTTATAGGAGAACTTCAGAGAGTTTTTTGAGGATGCGCTCTAATTCTTCTAAAGCTTGCTGACGAAGATAATTTTCTTTCTTTCTTTTTGTGCTTGGTTGATAAAACGGTTACATGGATTCATGGATATTTTTATAATGTCGGAACATCTTTGGTAGTGTTAGCAGCCTTCAATATCTTGAAATAAGATCCGTTATAGCGTTTTGTAAAAAAGCATTACAATATCAAATAAACAGGGTAATAAATCAAGTAGTATAAGTCATGCGACAAGACCACGTCACACAATCTATCTGCACATAATTCTCCTGTCCAGATGTTCAAGTACGAAAATTCTGTCAAGGAATGGAGCCCTATGTGCAGTGTTTTCGTATATATCATACACGCTCAAATTTTGGTTGGTTTGAGGAAATGTAAGCTTCTAGTATTTCGTCGCTGACTCATTTCCTGGCCATTTTGTAAGACAAATGGGTTTGGGGGTAAAGAATGAAACATTTTCCACCTTCTCTGCAATTGATTTTCTGGATCATAAATGTTTTGATTTTTTTCGGTCGTTTGCCCGTATGTTGAGCTTTTTTTATTGTGATAGATGGAGGAGGTTGGTAGTATTGGGGAAGCTCGGCAGGTAATTCGGACCAGTCCCTCGCTATTCGTGAGGGTGATCTTACTCTTATAAGTGTTCAACAGCCTCCTCTGTGACCAATTCGTTAGATTTTTTTTCATTCACGGAATATCGTCGTATGTTTCTCAGCAGTACTGAAATCCAGAGGAGGTTTAGGTCTATTGGTTCGCGTTTTCTTGTTAACAGCTGGAATAAAATCGTCGTTATTTTCATTGTTCAGAGGATGGATCTTTCTGTAAGGATTAACTTGAGACATTTTATTTTTGCGTCTAATTATATTTTGTTATGAATCTGTATAAATTGTGGGCTTGTTAGAAAAACAAGTGGAGTTGTATGCTGTATTAGTTTGTCTCCTAATTATTGTCAAAAGTGTAAAAAGGCAGATTATTGGTTCGCAGAATAAAAATGGAGACAATGCATCGAACTAGACATTCTATTTAACCAGGTGGGTGAAAGGGCCGTCGGGATGATGCTTGGTGTTGGAGCCTTAGACCACGAAACTTTTTATTTAAATGATGTATCCATATTTCAGTCGAGTGATACAAGACAATATGCTGATCACAGTCATGGTCTCATAACCCAAAATCGTCAGAGCGCTGGAGAGGGGATAATTGATATTTACACGACTCATAGCAGGGTCAGTAATGCGAATAGCAGGAAAGCAGCAGCGATGACTAAAAGCACTTGGAGTACGATGAGAAAAAAAACTCACTGGAGAGATGTTTATATAAAACACAAAAGAAACGCGTAAAGAACAAAATCAATCGAGTGTTGGACTATTGCTACAGGGGAAAGTGGAATAGCAGCGTTCCTCAAAGGAAGCATGCATATGAATCTATTAGGAAAAATAACTAACGAAATAGAAATAAGCAACAGAAAAGTCAAACTTCAAATTTTTTGTCTACTTATGTTTCGATTGCAGTGAATATAAATTGACATAAAAATGGAAGGAAATAGCTGTGGATGACGGAAATACGACTATAAAGAAAATAGCATAAAAATTTATGACCTATGCCTGAAAGCTTAGCTTTTACGTTATATGTATCTACCTTGTCTCTTCTCTGCATCTAATCGCAAGGTTCTCTCTCGCATACAGGCTGACACCCACGAAAGATATTGCTTGTAACGTTTGCTTTGGGTTCATTTATCCGTTTCTAATTTTTGAAAAAACGTCGTATTACTGCAATCCATTGTATGTAACTTGTATAAAACCCATTCTTTTTTGTGTACGATCGTATGATTTAGCTCGAGCCCTTAATGTTCATAGCCCTTAACGACCTTAATATTTGTCAGCAAGCTCAGTACCTCTAGAGTATGTTCTTTCTAAAATGATTCAGCATCAGATAAGACGAGAATCTAACCGCCGCGGTAGCCAAGTGGTATAGGTATCGGATCGTGACTTGCCTTGTCACGAGTTCGATCCTAGTACCACTAAAGACCCGCCGTGTAGGGCAGCGATGCCCATTAAATCTGTCGAGAGCTGAAACGTCCTCCCGTTGGTATACTGTGGTAATTAGGAGAGAGGGGTAAACGCTCAGGTGTCGTTCACGTCACTTGACCATGGTTCAAGATTACATGGTCCGTCGCCAAAAGCCATCGTGTAGCTCAACAGTGCGACGTTAATATTCAATCAATCAAGACGATAATCTAAGTTAAATTTTAATATTTCCTTTACATATTCACATTTTTCTGTTAACCACTCAAGGCTACAAAAAAATATTTTCAATTAAGAAAAATTAATAAAGCCTGAGGTTGAAACAGAATTTTAGAATCTTTCATCCTCCGATAAAAAGGGATCATTTTGTCAAATTTTATTTTGAAGTGGATACAAAATTTTCATTAGTGTAGAAGGTCTTGCCAATTTCTGTACTTCCTGATTCAAATTAAACCAGAGTACTGATCCTTGAAAAAATTTTATGATTAAAAGAATTTCATGGTATTTTTCCTAGAATTTCATTAAAGTTAAGAAACACTTTAAAATATTTTAAGGGAAACACGTTCTTCTTGTCCTTTTCCTCTTATCCAAAGAATCATTTCTTGGATAATGATGAAAATACCGTAACATTTAACATTCTTTGTCCCTTAACTAACTATAATTTCATGTAAAAAATTTTAGAATTAAATTTGTTGCAACAACCTAACTTCTAGGAATGACAAAGACGAAATTCTGAATAGAAAAGATATTCAACTCTAATGTTTTAAAAAAGAATATTACTATCAGCTTTATTCATTTACAAAAGAAGTCATTCCCCAGTAGAGGGCACAGACGATCTAATGCATAATACTGAACAACAGTATTATACATTCAATTATTTCTGCAATACTAA
Organism: Trichonephila clavipes; assembly: GCA_019973935.1. NCBI lineage: Eukaryota > Metazoa > Arthropoda > Arachnida > Araneae > Nephilidae > Trichonephila > Trichonephila clavipes. The sequence continues at coordinate 9,711 of BMAU01010886.1, read as the reverse complement.
TTATTCTAATGAAACATGTACTGTATTCTGTTCAACATGTAAGTCATATTTTTTTACTTCATTTTTTTAGTTGTAGAAAAGCATTCGATGATTCCAAGTATCTGAAAAAATAAATTTTCTTTAATGGAAAAGAGTAAATACTCGAATACAAATATTCGCAATAAATTATGACAGATTATTTATAATTCTATTAAATTGCACTCACTATAAACTTGCTTTACAACGTTCACGAAACCGCTCTTTAAACCTCCTGTAGTGACCGAGATATTTAAAATCTATCTTATAACAGTCAATGCATCCAATTAAACTACTCTGAAGTAAGTCAACTTTTGTTGCAATGGTCCTTTATATAGCCTCACGGTAATGTCTGGACAGTAATTAAGGGCATCAAAACAATTTTTTGCCTTTGAACTTTTGAGTAATTGAAGTTGTAAATATTTCTTTGCCACCACAAGAATGCAGAAGAAAAAGGAAAAAGGCAAAAGGGGGGGCGAGGATTGGGAAAGAATTTCTCTGCAAGATGAGATAGAAGAAGTAACCGTTCAGGTAGTTGAAGTAGATATCTAAAATGGCTTTTAAGGTCAATAGAAGCGGATTGCATCTTTGAAGTCCTGAAATATCGCTGTTTTATTGATGGAAATCGTGGTATATTGAGGAAATAACTACTTATTAATTTTCATTAATTCTAATTTATAACCATATGCAAACAGTTCCATGCTTTATCGGGTTAATAATAAATGGGTGTCTTACATGGAAGGAGATGCCCCGATACTCTATCGTGTTAAATACGTCGATAAAAACTATTATAAATAAGAGTAAAAAATTATAAAATTTTTCTCACAGAAATAAATAAAGTACCATCTTGTGGTAAAAAAATGATACATTAAATTTATTTATTTCGAAACACAGCATTCAACACGGTCCATGAATGGCCAACAAGGAGCTTCCTTCCACTATTTTCTTTCCACCGTCTTTCCCTGCTGGTAAATAACTGCTCTCTTTTCTAACTGATTGACGTGGTCAGTTTTGTATATTAAATTTTAGAACATAATTTTGAGAACATGCTTCTGTTGCATGACTTTTATTTTTAATGGGTTTTGGATATTTCAACTGCAACGTCACTTAAAGTGTGAGATTCCAATGAGGAATTGGAGTTATTTTAAGGCGATAAAAGAATGCATGATGTTTTTGTAGCCGAGACCTTGCGTTCGCGAATAATTGCTGTAGATGGGCTTCTGTACTGTCGCTCAATAAGAATATAAGCAGCATCCAGTGTATGTGATGAGACCACGATTACTTGATCTGGGTCCTCTTCAAAGTCTGATTTAACTCTGTTCCGTAACTCTAGAAGAATGCATCTGGTGCCTGATATTTTTTAGATGAGTCATGTGTATTTCAACTACAACCTCTCTGCAGTTGAATGAAGAGAGATTGTTACAAATTTAAAATGTAGAACAGCAGGTGATGATTACACGTATCTGATTACCTTTTTTGTTAATGTAAGAGAACAGACACATACTTATAAATGACATCCCGAATACGAATGTATTTAGAGAAACATAACAGTTTTTTTTTTAAAATTCTGCAATTAGCGCTCATTGTAAACAATCTTTACATTGTTCCAGAAACAGCTCTCTAAATCCATTAGTTGTAACTGAGAGAGATAAAACCTGTCTTATTACATTCAATGCACATAAAGAGACTGTTCAGAAGATACTCAAACATTGTAACAAATATCCTTTATATAGCCTCAAGGTAATATCTGAAGGGATCATTGTGTGCAGGCTTCTTCCAAACTTGAGCACGTATAGTTTTTAAGTATTTCTTTGTCCCAAAAAAGAACGCCAGACCTGATAAAAGAAGAAGAAAATTGGTTCTGAGAATCGGGGTCGAATTCCACAACCAGAGCGGCTGTCATGGGTATGGGAAGTGAAGAAGACATCAAAAATTGGATTATTTAGTTTGTAGAGACGATCAAATTTTCCTCTTATGATGTAGCTGTAGGAAACCAACCAGGAAGAGAGTGTCGACCTGTAACGTCTGATATATATTTCTTAGTATCAGCATCCATATTTTTTCTGCGGTTTTATTAACAGTTTCTAAATGCCTTCGTAATATTACGTCTATACTGACAGCAAAAGTGGCTTAAAAATATCGATGAATTTTACTATCAGTCTCAAATGTAGCGTTTGATGTCTGAGACAGCACATACAACAGCATTATCAATGCTGCATCTGCACTATTTTCTCTACTCTTTTATTGAGATTCTAACTGCCTTTGCAAATACTACAACAATACTGACAAATTGAGAGTCTTACATATTTTATAAAATTTTGTCCATCACTGTTGACCTGTAATGTCTGTCATATGTGAAAAACCATTAGTAGAGTGTACGTTATCAGCTTTTGTGAAATAGAGAGCCACGTTTGTATTTTAAAAGAGGAACAAGCAGATTGGGTTGCTTGGTCAGCGTCCATTTTGCGGAACCCCACACTCCTGCTTTCTGATTTTAAAAAGCTTATTTTGAGCTTGATTATTAAAGTACTGGAAGAACATAGGGTTCTGCGGAATGAGAATGATCTGCAATCATTGAAACCTTTCAGCAAAGTTTGGCTTGTTAAACATATGTGAAGAGCGGATGTCCAACTCTTGCCTTCACATTAGTCTTGATAAAACACTGCATATATAATAGAAAACATAAGCACAGAAGAACTAGATATTTCTTGGAAATGTAATTAATAGTTTAAATATTGCGCATTATAGGAAGAAAATATTTCAGACAGTGCCAGCAGACTCAAAGATCTTGCAACAAATAATAAAGTAATAATAAACAGGCTAAGAAGCCAGGTGGTTTTGTGTCATGTGACGAGAATACGTCGCTTAATCATTCTGCCTATAGCTGTTCTGTCCAGATTTTCACGTATGGAAATTCCGTCAAGAAAAGGAACCCTATGGTATTCAAACCTCATTCGGATTTGAATTTAGGCAGGAACATTGTTCATGAAATTTCTTTAGAGCCTCTTCAACAAATATAAGATACTCTCGCGCAAGCGTTTATTTTTAGGGATAAGATGTACAGGACGACCAAACTATCACCGTTAATTCTCAACCACGCAATTTTAGCAAAGCGGGATTGTGCGGCGCCTGATGTGGTGTTTTTTATTGTTTTTGGGTCACATTGTGTGTTGTGAGTTTTGACTTTTTCTTCCTTTGAAATTCTTAAATTTGACTTACGGCTCTATGTATTATATTTTTCGTTTTTAGTGTACGGTCGAAACATTTGCTGCCTGTATTCAAAAAATTTCCAACACTTTGGATCCTAGGAGTGACGTTGCAGATGTATGAATTATTAATGGGTTTTATTAGACACAATTAGATATTTATGAATAAAAATGTACAGTCAAAATAAGTAAGATGATCTCGGAATTGGTGGTCTCGTTAGTTCGAAATTCAATTTTAATAAGAATGCACAACACAAAATTAAATTGTGACAGTTTAAAACTTATTTCGCTATTCCACCCTATTTTCTATCTCTCTACAAATACTCTACTGCACTTTCGTTACGTAAGTTGTTTTATTGCTCTTGTGATTGAATGTTTGTGTTTATTTTAATCATTATTTAAAAATTTTGCACCTTAACAACTGTCTTAAATACAGAATGATTGTTAAGTAACGATACATTTCTGTGGCAATCATACTTTTTCCCACCATAACTCAGTGAATTAAGAGGAGATCCAAAAGTTCCTTCTAAACTTTAAATGATCTTTGACAAAGAGAAAAATGATAACAAAAAATTAATATTTGCAAGTCAAGAATAAATTTTCAAGATTATAATTTCCGATTTGTAGCGTTCTATGGAGCAAAACACAAATTTTCATATTCGTTGAAGATTATCCTTCCATTTCAAAGGAATACTAATGCCTTCCGAAGGATGGAACGAAAAATTTTCATTTAAAAGAGATTTATAAAAGGAACTATATTATACCCAGTTTTTTATTTCCGTTTGATTTTATGATTTCATAAAGCACAATCCTCTTCTTTTTTTAACCACAAAAAATCGTGAAAGAGAGATTCCCGTATCTCTAAAATATGATTATTCTAAAATGTTTCAGCACAAGAATAATAAGACGAGAATCTCGATTACTTTTTAATATTTCCTTTACGTATTCACATTTCTCGGTTAACCGCTCAGGGCTTCAAAGAAGAATATTTTCAATTTAAGAAAGGGAATAAAGTCTGCAGTTGGAACAGGATTGGGGAATATTTTTTTCTTTTGTGTGTGAGTGTGACGGAATATGATAGTTTTGTAAAATTTTGTCTTGGAGCTGTTGAAAAGTTTTTATTAATGTAAAAGTACTTGTCAAGTTCAAAACTTCTTGATTCATAATGGGCAGGTACTGCTACTTTTTCGAAACAGTGTATGATTGAAAAAAACTTTATGGTATTATTCACAGAATTTCATCAAAGTTGAGAAAAACCTTTCCATATGTAACTGTGAAGAGAATAATATAAACTTCATTCCGTTCTCTAATCAGCAGAATTCTGGAACTTCTGGAAATTAATTTCTTGCATTAGCTTAATTTCTTGTCACGCATTTATCTCTAACAAAAAGCAAAAACGAAATTCTTGTAAGGGGAAAATATTGTAACCTTAGGACAAAAATTTGCAACTTTACAAGTATGATCATTAAGTAGTTAAACTATTTTGTGTGATAATCATAATTTATTGTACTATCCATTTTCGTGAAATACCGGGTGAGTGAAATTTAAAACAAACATTAAAACAAAAAGATAAAATGATGACAAAACAATTCGTTAAAGTGACTCTAATTTGAAATGATATACATACAATTCCAAATGAGTGTACGTCGATGTGTGATCATACACATTCCTCCAGATAACCAAGCACTGATATTCCCCGTAATTGATTTTGGGGGATTTCCAAGGCAGAAAATAACAATCCCCACCTCCATCTACAGGGGCCTTCGACAGAAGAAATCCGATGTTCCACACAGCTAATTTCTTCAAACTATTTGAAAAATTTCACTGTTTAAATACATAATAACCCCATTTTAATGGATTCTAAGTGTAGACATTAATCCTCTCAAGACCAGTTACATGACAAGCCAAGATGATTTAACGGTTTGAAAAGAGGGTATAATTTTTTCACCTGCTTAGGAGCTAAATAAAATACAGTTACGTGTGTGTTAACCTACTAGCAGTATTTTAGAGAGGCAAAGTCACCTAAGGAAACCACATCACCCCTTACATATGAATACAACACATTGGAATGAATTGCATTAAAATCACGGCATGTAGCATCTTTGAATTCAGCTGATATTGATGGAGATAAACGGCAAACAAGTAATTTCAAATATACCCTCAACCAGACATTGATCTGTGGAAGATGGGCGAAAAGTGTTGGAAATATAATCTTGATTATACTGAAGATGTGCGGCCAGAGTTATTTGGAACTTTAATAAATTTACGGGTTAGATTCAAAAGAAAAATGCTAACATATCAGTATTTAGGATTCTATATTGGAACAAAACGTAGCTCTTTGTCGAATACAATCATTAGTGATTCATGAGAAATATAAAAAAAAAATTCCGTACTCAGGACCGATAACAATGCTGTCAATTGCTTTCTTTAACTGTTCTTTAGAGACTTCATATTTTTCTGTCAATTCTCTTTTATTCCCGACTAGTATCACGGAAACTCAATCACGCAGAATTGAACAGCAAAAAAAAATATGAATGGGAGAATTTCAAAGTGTGTGGTTAGAGTTATTTGAAACTTATGGGTTAGATATTAAGGAAAAGTATTAAACAAATCAGTCTTTTTGGGTTCCATATCGTGAGAAGTAAGAATTCTACTAGTAGAAGCACCAGCATGGTTTAGGCAAGCAAAGTAGACATCTAAAATTTATTATTAGGTTAGTGGAGTCGATCGTATTTTCTTATTCCTTATAATGTTGCTGTTAAGAGTTTCGTAATGCAGTGTCGGACTGTAATGTCTGTGTAATATTTATTTCTCAATATCATGATCAATATTTCTTCTGCACTTTTATAAATAGTTTCTAAATACCTTCGTAATATTACGTCTATACTGACAATATGAGTATCCCGAAAGTTTTGAAGAATTTTACTATCAGAGGGAGTGACGAATTGTAGTCTTATATATGTGACAGCAGCAGCAGTTTTAATGCTGCATTTGCATTTACTCTACTCTTTAGTGAGATTCTAAGTACCTTTGTAAATAATACAACAATAATGACAACATGAGAGTCTTCGAACTTTTAGAAAATTCTCAAGATCACCGCTCAGAAGAATTAGGGATGAGAAAGCAAAGGACTAAAGAACTCTTTGCGAGATATCCTTGTATCGGCGAAAAAGTAGGAATACAGTTGAAAAAAACAGAAAAAAAGAAGCAAAGATTAGTTGTACGGGAATTTTTATTCATTGGAATGGCATAAAAAACATGAAATGGAGGTTCTAAGAAACTATTTGACTAAAAGTAAATGACAAAGTACAGATTGTTAAAAAGCGATATAGGATTTTAAATATGGTGTGTGGGGTTCCCAAGAAACATGGAAGAGAGCTAAACACCTGTTTGTATAGGATGGGAGTAGATAATAGATCAGAGTAATACTTTCGAGGAACTACCATTTGCAAGTCTTGGACCGTTACAAGAAGTCTGAATGATAAATAAGGATTTTTTTGTTTTGTTTTGAAATAGCATTGCTAAATTCTCAAACATCTCTAAGCATTATTATTTTAAACAGAATATTCCAGTAAAAGTCTGAAATAAAGTATGCTTTGGATTTACCTGCAAGAATATCCACAATACATATTGGGATTGTTAAGTAATGAACTTTCTGATGGTGCCTTGTATGGTTCGGATGTCATATCTGTTGAGGGTGATATCAGTCATTAAATCAAAGATGAGGCTGAAATCTTTATTAAATGATTCAGAAGGCTATAAGCGAGGCCTGACAAGAATGTGTGCGTGTTCATGGCTTCACATTAAAGAATCAAATGTTCAAATGGTGTTCTGACGAAGTTGTACTCGTAGTAGACTGTTGGTTCATATCCCTATTAAAAATAATCCCTTTACCTTGCACCAAGGTGTCGTCTGAATGTGTCCCAAAAATGCTTGGTATGATTAAAATAAATAGAGCTATATACGATGAATTATTTCAGCTACAAGATAAAGTTCTACACTTGAAGATTTGTAGGATATCTTTTATCATCCTGCGTTAAAATAAAGAAACCACGAAAGGCTGCATCGTAAGGTACGACATAAGACCTCAGAATATCGCATGTATACCTTTAGGACATCAAATTACCTTTTCGAATAACATTCAGGAAAAGTAAGCCCAATAAGTCTGACCTCATACCAGACTATCTAACTACCTTCTATGTAATGCGATCTTTCCGGTATGAAAATAGATTTATCTCGAGTACCCTAATTGCCTTCTTAATTATTTTTAGTTTTAGATTCCCACCGGAGTCAAGACTCGTCCTTAAACAGCACTCTTCTCCATTTCCTTTACATCACAGCTTGAAGTTAAGCAGCACACATTTTCTCCGTCTGCACGATGTTTTCGCACCAACGAAATACACGTCAATGTCTTACATGCATACAAAATACCCGTAGGTAGCCTGTTCAGATTATTCGTCTCCATTCTGGTGCCGAAAGAAGCTGTTTTTGAATCTATGTTACTTCAACTGTTCTGTCCAATGGGCTATTAGCAGGATATTTTGAATATTATTTGATGTCGTAACACATTCAGACTTTGTCCTTTTCGACGTCGAAAACTACAATTTTCTTAAAATCGTTTAGAAAGTCTTACAACGGAACTTCTTGTTACTCCCGCATCATCCATTAAAGCTGTTTATGTTTTCTCAGATTCATGTCTCCTGATAAAAAGCCAAACAATGCATTCCAGTAGATCACGATAATGTGATATTATCTAGTCGCTTATTCTCGACAACAGCCGAAAGGTTGAATTTGGATAAATGAAAAACAAAGCTTCGGCAAAATTTCGATTTTGTTCCATTTCTACTCTTTTTCTTGTTTTTAACTTCAGGAACGCTAACTTTCTAAAAGAATTTTTTTCTTCGGTTTTATTCTACACTTTGACTATACATCTTTTGTTTTACGTTAGCCTTTAAAAGAAATATTATCATCTAATGGATTTTGTAGAAAGATAATCATAATTTGCGACCAATTTAAATACCAAAGTATTTAGAATGTCAATCAATAACTTACAAATATTCAGAATACCTAATATAGCTCTTCTCATGTGCCATCACTTTTATTAAGGGAGCTCTTACAACCTTGCTCAACACCGTGATGAAAAGATGCCAGACAAGCTACGCTCATGAGTACGCAATAGACATGCGATACGAATGGAAACAGATTCGGTGTTCCGTGTAATTTTACATATCGTGAGAATATTTTCTCTTTCTCATTTGGCCTCAAATACTTGTATTTAAGAGAAACAAGAAACACCTACATCCCAGCCGTGGAAGAATTGAACCAAAAAAGTTGAATGCCTGCTCTATACTAAAGCTTCGAGCAGATGAGTTGAAATGGTTAATATCGTGCCCTATACCAGTTTGCTCCAACAATGCTAATTTAAGAGACTTAGAAAATAGGAGTTTTAAATCTGATAATCAGCTTCCAAAACTTCATCCCTAAAGTAAAGTTTTGTCAAGAAAATAAAAAAATGGAACCTTAGTACAAAAATTTGCATTTTACAACAATCTTAAATGCAGTATGATCTTTAAATAAATATACATTTTTTGGTAACCATATTTTTTTTGTACTAAACATCTCAGGGAAATTGCTGGAAGTCTAAAATTTTGTTCAAACTTTACAAAATCATTAAAAAAAGGTAAAAATGATGACGAAAAATATTAGATTAGCAAGTTGATAGGTTGATTGATTGATTGGGGTTCCACGTCGCACTGTTCAGTTACACGAGGGCTTCAGGCGACAGACCACGTAATTTTGAACCATGGTCAAGTGACGTGGACGACACCTGAGAGGGCATCCCCTCTCCTAACTACCACACCACTAGATTTGCAAGTTGCCACAAAGATGTTAAATTGTTTTAGCAGCAAAATCAATTTTATTTTTAAAAAAAATCACTGGTAGAATTCTCGGGTGATATAAACCAAAATGTTTAAGAAAACAATGTTCTCTATTAAATTAGTCCTGCAATAACGATTGCTCAACATGACATCCAGCCCTTGACCGATACAACTAATGCGACTCATGATGACCCTTACAAATGAAAGTGACATATCGGAATGAATTGCAGTAACATCACAAACAGTTATTATCTATGAGTTTAGCTAATGTGGATGGAAATCAACGGTACAGAAGTTATTTCAAATAGATCTACAACCTAAATTTGACCTGTAGGAGATCGCTTGACTATCGTGACTCTGCGATCCTACGACCTCTATCAAACACTTTGTCTTCTCCAAAGTTACTCAATAGGAAATTTTTTGTTGGTTTATCTTAGTGTGGAAGTGCGTGAATCTGCATGAAGCTTGGTACAGATAACAAACCTCATTGATTGGACGTAGAAGAGACTTTTGCAATTATAATATTGAGTTAACTCCCAGCAGTAACTGTGTACATTTTACAGCCAAAGTTTGGACACGATTGTACAAAGAAGAACGGTGCGGTAATGAAA
>BMAU01010882.1:0-58019 GCA_019973935.1 Trichonephila clavipes | reverse complement strand
TTGGTAGTTTTTGATAAAAATTGGTTAGATGTTCATTTGTGCAGTATTTGGATTTAGATATTTAAGTGTAAGGAAGAGGTTAAGTTTTGATGGAAATTTTTTTAGTTTTATTGCGTGTTAATTATGTTTGCGCTTGGAATTGAGTTTTTTTTTTTTTTGTTGTTGTTGTTGAGATGTTAAGGTTTGTCGTTTTTTTTTTTGTGAATCTGTCGTTCTGGTTGAGATGAGATTTTAATCGTTGGAGCGATGTTGTGTTTGAGGAATAAGTATTGGTTACAGCGATTTTCTGTGGATATGTATGATAAAGCATTGAACTTCGTAAATGCGCTTGATTTGTTGTTGTATTTTTTTCTCCCTCTCCTTGTTTCTGTTAAATTTTGATTTGGAATTGTCATGCAAATTAATATTTTTTTTGGGGGTATTTTTGTTGTTTGGACGCTTTGCGTATGATTTAAATCTTGGTGTGCTTGAATGATGAGGAAAACACCCTATCTCATGCTAGTCGTTGTCCATATCATTCTGACGCACTCCTACTCGGAGCATTTCGTCTGCACCCTCACCCCGCGGATAACACAATCCAGAGGAGAAACTTTGGGTGTTGGTTCTTTCCGGCGCATTAGGGAAGAATTTTTTCCCTCGGGCCCCCTGCTGCCGCAAGCGAGATTAGAAATTCAGCCTCTCATTTCTCTCTAGGGTCGCCATTCCCTACCCCCTTTTTGTTACTTTTTCTCGTAGCTACTCGATGCTATTTTTTTTCGACGTAATATTTTTTGTTTTGTTTTGTTGAATTTTGTCGAAAAAATCTTCTATTTTGCATCATGATTAAATAAAACTTGGTTATTTACATTGCGTTTTCAAATTTGCATGAAACTTAGCTAAACTTTACTTAGCGCTCGTTTTTTTTTTAAATAATAAATAAATAAATAGAAAATTTTTTTCTTCATCATATTTTGAAACTCAATTAGTATATTGTGTTATATCGTACTTCATACGTAAACTCGTTAATTTTTTTCCCCTTCTTACATTTATTTCACATACTTTCCGCTAGAATTTTTTATAAGTATGCAACTTGTGTCATGTCGTTTTCTGATGTTTAAGTGAGACATTGTTGTACCTAGTTATTTAATGAATTTTAACTCAGATATTTTTTTATGCAACTTGTTTCATGTCATGTTTTTGATGTTTAAATGAGACAATGTTGCATGTGGTTATTAATATTAATTTTAGCTCTAGAATTTTTTATGCTACTTGTTTCATGTCAATATAATTTTTATATTACTTATTTATGTGCGCTTTTGTTCAGTGTTCCCTGCTTGAATATTTTTCGTTCATGTTTACTTGAGTATATTACGATCATTTACTGTGCATGTGGATTCTTTATTTTGCATTAATTTTTTTTTTTAAATGAAGGTATTTTGTAAGATGCATTTTTAGTGATACATTGATCATAGTTTATTAATTTTTTTTTAAGTGGCTGTTTATTTACTGAATAATGATATCATTGGAACTTGTGCTTGTATGGATGTTTGTTTATAGAAATGGTTGTTTAATTTTTTTCGTGAAAATTATTTCGATACTTTAATTTATTCTACTTATGTTAAGTTTTGTTTTTGTCATTTAATTGCTATTTTTTATCTAAACTTGTAGAATCTGTCGGTTTGGTGTTTCAATTCTATTTGATTGTTTTTCTGTTAGTGCTATCGCTTTGGAATTTTTCTTAGGGTTCTTTAGTTGAATTGTTGTTTAGAGAAGGGAGTGTACAGTCAATAATTTTTGTCTCGCTTGTATACTAATTTGTAATATGTATTAACTGTTTATTTAGGTTAGTTGTATTAGGCCTATTGGTTTAGATTAAATTTTTTTTTATACATAGCAGCGTTTGGTTGGCTTATTGAGTTGAGTACTGGTATTATTTGAGTCTTCTTTTAATTTTGTGGTTTTGGATTTTAATTTAAGTTTTTAGATTGTAATTTGGAAATAGGTGTAGGGTCAGATAATGGAATTATTAAAACTAGTGATTTGTATATGTGTAGTGAGGTTAGCTTTTGAGTTATTGGTATTGGTGAAAAAAATTGTATACAGAGGCTATAATTAAGATTGTTTCAGTGTAGATATTGAGTTTCGATATAATTTTTTTTATGGTGTAAAAACGTTGAAATGATTATGTGAGATATTTGAGTAAATCATTTTGAAGGATATAGATAATTTTGAGTTAATAATATTGTGGAATATTTTTGAGGAAGTAAATTGAAGGAGACAGATATTTTTGAGTTAATGATTTTTGTGGAATATTTGAGAAAGTTATTTGAAGGAGATAGAAATATTTGAGTAAAGGATTTTGTGAAAAATTTTGGAAAAGTTATTTAAAAAGATATAGAAACTTTGAATTAATGGTATTGTGGAAAATTTGATGAATTATTTGGAGGGTACCGAGAAGTTAGAGTTAGAGTGCTATTGAGATATATAGGATATAGATGATGAGTAAATGGTATTGTGGAAAATTTGAAGAATCATTTGATGGGTACTGAGACTTTTGAGTTAACGTAATTGAGAGATATTTGAGTAAATAATTTGAAGGTTATAGTTGAATTTGAGTTAACGGTATTGTGGAAAATCGAGGATGTCTTTTTAGAGGTATAGATGATCATTTTGATGAGTTTGTGAATTACTTTGAATCGTTACGTTGAATTACTTGGAACGTTCAGAAGTGATGTTGGTTAGTTAAGTGAATTTTTTTAGGGAATTGTGTTGTTGAATTATGTGAAGCAGTTGCAATTTTTTTTTTTTTGGTTGAATTTACCTTTTACTCCAAATGTATTGGCGCGCATGTCATAGGTTGCATTAACAGTTTTGTGTTTACAATTTTTTTTTTACATTTTCAACTGGATTTGGGACTTCTGGGGAATTCATTTCTCAATATGGAAATTCACATATATTGAATGTAGAAATTTTTTCTTTTCTCTCGTTTTTTATGCATTAATCAAATAGTTCAATTCTTTAAATTCAGATTTGCATTTTTTTATTGTACATTCTGTTTCTTGTGTTGGCGGTTGCGGGCATACGGCAAATCGTTTTGGCAGGAATGGCTTGAGCAATTGTTCCTCCTTTGTAAACATTGGGGGTGCATCCTGATCACATGCACACTCATCGTTTGCAATTCCAAATTTTAATTTGCAATAATTGTCTTACATTGTAATCAGTGCTCTTAGTGAATAATTACAATTTCTTATGCTATAGAGCATTGTCAAAGGTTACAATTTTTTTTTTTTTGTTGATACATACAAATCATACTATTCATGTCAGAAATTCGAAGTTAGATGGTTAAATGTTGTGTTTGTTTTCATACTGCTAACATGGTTCCGTTTTTGTTTTTTGAAATTTTTTTTTTTGCCTCAACCAAAACTGTCAAATTCTTATTGATTATGTCTTTTTCACTTGTAATCATTTCTTTTATCACAGTTTTTAATGTTTGTATTTGTGGTTATTGTGTTAGCGTCAAAGCTATGATATATGTATGGTTTGAATTTACTTAGCGTTACTTAATTTGATTTTTTTGCATTTAGTGTCACACGCTTAATTAAGATTATTCAATATTTATTATATTTGTTATTTTATATATAAATATAGTCCTTGTGAATTGTTCGGTGACCCGAGTCTCATCTCAATTTAATTTTTTGTTTGTTTTTTTTTCGGAAGATGAATTTAATTCTAGATGTTATAATTGTTATTTTTTTCTCTCGCAACGTTTAGGGAATTAAGACTTCAGCATTGAGTCATCTCGTTTGTCGAATGTTTTTTTTTTTTTTTTTTTTGTTTAGTAAAAAAGGAAAGGGAATAGTGCAAATTTTTAAAATTTTTTTAGCCAAGCTTTCTTGATTTTCTTACGTTTGAGTGATTGGTTGACGGGATGGGAACCTCGGGTGTTTGAAGCCCTGTAAACGATTGGGAAATTTTGTTCTCTCTATTTCATATACTTTACTGATTCTGGCTCTCTAGGAGAGTGTTCATGTTTTCTCTCTTTTAGGACATTATGCCATGGTTATTTCCTGTGCATTGGGTCTAGTTGCACCACGAGATGAACCCCGACAACATTCAGATCTCACGGTTTACCATTACAAGAAAGAGTTCATTCATGGAGCCTTTGCACCAAGAGAGGAAACCCTACAAGATTCAGATAGCAGCGGGTTAACACTACATGGCCGAGGAACTGTTACGTTAAAGTTTCACCAAGATTAGGACGCTCAGATATCGTTTTTCATTTTCTCGAGACGTTCATGACCAGGAGTCTGCGAGTGCCCGGCGAAAGGACGACGGGACTGTTGGAACTGCTGACGTTATTGCAATTTTATATGTACATTTCCCTCAATGATTTTTTTTCTTGTGTTGGAGCTGCTGTCACTATTGCATTTTATATTTACATTTTCATCAATGGATTTTTGTTTCCTTTACTTTTACTTTTGTTAGTCTGAAAGAGGGAAAGAGTGATAGATAAGAGGCCGCCGGTCGCTGAGATACAATTTTTGATTTTGCAATTGCCCTGTTCTCAGGAAACAGGGATTAGTAAAAATGTGGGTGCGTCCATGTTCATCGCACTTTCTGGCCGACAAGATTGTATTCTTACGCGGAATGTTGAGTCCAATCAGAGTGGTAGATTTGGCAGTAATGAATTCGTAGCGGATTCTTTCCGAAGTAGTGTAGTCAGCTTTAAAAGCACTTGCACACTGTTTCTCGAGGGCTTTTTTCCTCTTTTATACAGCACAAATCCGCCACAGAGAGAATTTCTGCCCCGGGTCACCTCCTTCCCCAATCCTCCCTGCACTCAGATAAGTACCGTTTTTACTATTGTTTTCAGTATACTTTGATAATAAATAAAATTGTTTACCGCTGTACGATCGGATTTTTAATTATAGTGTAAAGTTAGTTTGTTAATGGATGATTCTTGTTTATTCTAACTTTGGTCATGATGCGATGTGAAATTATGGAACCTGGGTTGATTAAAATTAAATAAGTTAAAATAGCGTCGCTTCAGTAGATAGAAGTTCTGTTTATCACCCCCAAAGTAATCCTGTGGAAAAATGTGCAGAACATTGAAGAGGATCCTTCGTGTCCTGTGTCTGGAAGCAATTCCAGATTGGAAGAAAATTCTTCCTCAAGCCCTCTTTGCCCTAAGGACTATTTAAAACAATAGTACTGGATTTTCACCAGCTGAACTAGTTCACAGGAAAATTCTAAGGATTCCCCGTGATGTTATTGTACGAAAATCTGACAGAAGAAGAGCCCGTAGAAAGCAGTGTTGTGGATTATGTAAAATCATGTCCATATAAATTAAGGATAATTCAGAATCACACAGAAATTGAACTCTAAAATAAAAATTTCACCTGTAGAATAATCACACACATCTTCAAGAAAAATATGCAAATTACAGGAAACCACCAGATGGCGCGGATAGTACGTCACAATGTCGAGAGTGTAAGAGAGGGATATATAAGGAATGCTGGCAAAGAAGTAAAATTGTTCACAAGCGCTTTAAAAGCCTTTCAGTGCAATAACCGCATAATTATGGCACAAAGGAAGCATTTGGATGATTTTTTATGTGATAGAAATATTGATGACTGGAATGTGGACGTACCCAGGTCGAAGTATCCGATGAGCTTCGAATCACCCAGAGTGTCATCTCCAGGCTTTGGCAACGATTCCAAGATGATGGTAATGTGAGTAGATGTTACAACATAGGTCATCCCCGAGATACAACGCCAAATGAGGACCGGTATATTTGGCAGTTACTGCCAAAAGAAACAGACGGAGCACAACATCAGACCTGTCTCGTTAGCTCTCTTCAGCTACCGGTACGACAGTTTCAAGGCAGACCGTGTACAGATGCTTAGGGCACATTGGTCTATATGCTCGTAGGCCTGTCAAATGTGTTCCACTTACCGCAATTCACTGTCACCTGCGATTAACCTGGAGTAAAGAGCATGCAGTGTGGTCACCACAACAGTGGTCTTGTATTATGTTTTCCGACGAGTCCAGGTTTAGTTTGCAGTCTGATTCTCACCGGATTTTAATATGGAGAGCGCGAGGTACCCGTTACCACCAAGAGAACACCATTGAACGACACCATTACGGTGGTGCAGAATGGCTCGTTTGGGGAGGAATTATTCTTGGTTGCAGAACTGACCTGAGTGTTCAGAGTGTAACGATGACAGGTCATCTCTATCGGGATGTCATTCTGGAACAACATGTACGTTTGTTTCGGGGCGCCATGTGTGCTGAATTTCTGTTTATGGATGACAACGCCCGTCCTCACCATGCAAACATTGTAGACAAATGCCTTCAATCGGAGGCCATCAACCGTATGGATTGGCTAGCATACTCACCAGACTTGAATCCAATAGATCATGTGTGGGATATGCTTGGCCGATGAATTGCAGCCCGTCAACCCCCTCCACCTGTCTACCGGAACTTCGTAGGGCATTGCTTAATGAGTGGTGTAATATTCCCCAAGATCAGATTGATAATTTGATACTCAGCATGCCTAGGTGTTGTAAGGCCTGTATTGCATCGTCCGGGAGACATACTCCGTATTAACCATCTTACTAACCATGTTATAATGTTTTTGTAAATAGGTTCTGTATTGAAATTTGCTCCAGGAGTAAAAGTCGCAATTTTTATTAATTATGTCAAACATATAGCATCTTTTTTTTGCTCTTTACCTTTTGTTTAATAAATAGACTTTACAAATAAGTCAAATTTATTTTGCTTCTGTCTCTTTCTTTGCCTGAATTTCATTATCCTTAATTTATGAACATGAGTGCATTTGAACTCATTAATAGAATGAAAAGATGTCGGGAATTGGCAATCTTACACATTGAATATGCTAAAAAACAGAAGTTGTGGTAGGATCGCCGGACTGTTAAGTGTCAATTTTAACCGGGTGAACTGGTTTTGGTCATAGCTTCATCCAGGCCTAACAAGTTATCTGTTTAGTAGGCTGGCCCTGGAGAAATAGTGCAACAGCTCTCTGAGACAAATTATGTGGTCAAATTCCCAGAGAAGGATAAAACCTGCGTTTATCATGTTAATATGCTAAAACCTTATCACCAACGAGAGTAAAATATAAATTAACTGTACATTAATCCTTTAAAGCATGACAAAGAAGACATGCCTAGTTTTGAACTTGAAAACGAAATGTCGGGATGGTCCAAAATCATCAACGATGTGCAGTTAAAAATTCAAAATTATCTCGAATTCAACGAGGACAGCTCAAAGAACTTTTATATGAATATAGTAATTTTTTCGAATACTCTTGGATGTACTGATTTAGCTGAATACGATATTGAATTAGAATCTGAACGAGCAATTTTTGCTAAGCCTTATCGTATGTCTCCTCGACAATTTGAAATTCTCAAATCAGAAGTTAATAGTAATATGTTAGAACTGAAAATAATAGAGCCAGGGGAATCTAATTTTTCATCTCCATTAGTAACTGTTGAAGCTCTGAGAAAGGAGGCAAGGCCCTGTATCGATTACAGAAGGTTGAATAAAGTAACTCGTGCACAATTCCTTCCATTGCCTAATATCGAAGAACTTATAGAAAAGGTATCGACAGCTAAATATATCTCTATCTTGGATCTCATTCTAGGATATTGGCAAATACCCCTGAGTCCACGAGCGCAAAGGTACGCAGCGTTTGTGACAACATTTAAAAGTTCTAAACCATTGAGGTTACCTTTCGGTCTGAAAAATGCTCCCTCTATCACTTCAGCCGACTTATGGTTAATTTATTATGAAATTGTGAAGACTATGCAGTTCCCTATCTAGATGATATAGCTATCTTTTCACTAGCCTGGGATGATTACCTAAAACACCTAAAAGATGTATTTGATTGCCTACGCTCCGCTAAATTACATATCAAGCCATCCAAATGTCAATTTTCTCAAGCATACGTTAAGTATTTTGGACATTTGGTAGGCCAAGGTTTAAGAACACCTGGAGAATTAAAGGTTCAGGCTATCAAAGATTTCCCGATCCCCACTAACGAGACGCAAGTTAGAGCCTTTTAAGATTATCTGGCAATTATCGAAGATATATTCCCGAATTTTCAGTTATCGCAGCTCCACTGACAGATTTACTTAAGGGCCGAAATTGAAAATCAACCGTTGACTGGAATAGCTCTTCCCAGAATGCATTTGAGGAGCTCAAGACAAGACTATCTAAAAATCTATTTTTATACAGACCTGACTTCACAAAACCCTTTATCATTCAGTGTGACGCATCCAATCTTGGAATAGGCGTTGTGTTGTCGCAAGTATGTGAAAACGAAAAACATCTCATCATGTTCCTGAGCAAAAAGTTGTCGCTAGCGGAACAAAAATATAGCACTATGGAAAAAGAATGTGCAGCCATTATTTTTGCCGTACAAAAGTTGAAATGTTATCTAGATGGACACCAAAAATTTGTCGTACAAACTGACCATAATCCCTTGGCCTGATTAGAGAAAAATACTGGGACTAATCCAAGACTTTTAAGGTGGGCACTAGTTTTACAGTCCTTTAACTATGAAATTGTGCATAGGAAAGGGGAAACAACATCAGAATGCGCTGATAGTTTGAGCCGCATCCCGTAAAACTTAGTAAAAACACGCTTGCAATGAGAATTGATGGAAAATAAGAATTTTCATTATATTATTTTTTTGCATATAATGATTGGTATTTGTATTTTAATATTTGATATTAGTATTTTGATATTTTGTATTTGTATTTTAAAATCTGATATTTGGTATTAGTATTTTAAATTTTTCGTATTTGTATTTTGACATTTGGAATTTGTGTTTTAAATTTTGGTTTTAATATTTTAAATTTTTTTGATATTTGATATTTGTATGTTAATTTTTTGATAATTAATATTTGTATTTGTATTTTTAAAATTTGCATTTGGTAGCAGTATTTCGCCAAATGATATTTTGTATATTTTAAAGTTCACATTTTCACATAGATTAGTAGTGAAAAATTTAATGCATTCCTTAAAATAAGGTACTAAATTCGGTTAGAACAGGTACTTGCACGTTATTTTTTTAATAATTTTTGTTCCGTTAAAAAAAAAAGGATTTCCAGAAATACTACTTAACTCTCTAATGTTGCATAAACTGAACCTATGTCAAGAATTTTTCAGGGGGTATCACAGTAAAACTTTCCTTTCAACCGTCGTGAAAAGTTTTTCTAGGATGGGAGGAAATAGTTAGTCTGTAACGGTGTGGCACATAGCGCACTAGGAGGCTTGACACATAGCACACGATAGACTAGAAAGAGGGCGCTGCTGGGAACTGTTTTGGCCATTGAGCGGGAAAGAAAGAAGAATTGTGGTCTCGAACGTAAAATGGAGGAAGATGCCTGTAGTTTCCTATGCGATTTATAATTGTAAATAGAGTTGCAAATATAGTGATGACTTTGAAGAAAATAATAAAAAACGGTAAATCCAGTTAATTTGAGTGATGATTAATTCAACAACACAAAAGACGATCCTACACTACGAGTCCTGAGCGTGTGCAGTATCGCTCTGAGCTGTAACAGGATATTTTTGGCCCGCCTCCTTCGATGATTGACATATTTTATCACTTCTCTTAGCTGTACTATACAACTTTGTGTATTCACAGTTTAATTAATTTCGCTCGTGATGGAGACACAAAGATAAAAACGTTTTTGCGATGTTGGTGATCCCTGAACATATAGTGGAGACAATTTTAAGAAATTTCTAGTAAATACCGAAAAACCGGTATTTAAACTTGTGAATACCGGTATTTCAAAATTGTACAAATCACTCAAAATACCGGTATTCGGTATACCGGTATTGCAATCCCTAGACGCATTGAATCAATTACGTCGGAACGCTGAATCCTCACAGATTCGTCTGCCTCCAGTCTCCAATGTGTTCTCCATTGTAATCCATCATTTAGACATGGTCTATATGCCGTTGTTTGCAAAAAGTTTGAAAAAAATAATCTTAAGCTTTCAGAAAAACGAGCCAAATTAAAACAGCACAGAACAATGTTTGAAGTACTTGTCTTATCAGTTTTCTTAATTTGTATAAATTAAAGAAAGGTATAAAATTTGATTATATATATAATTTATTAAGAAAAGCGGCTTTTTTACCAATTTTAATTAAAAATGGTTCAGTAGTTTTGGTAATTCCGCGAAAATATTCCTTATTATCATTAGCGTAGCTAGTCTTGAGTGGGCCCTGTATCAAAATTCCTTAAGGGCCCTTTTGAGTGGAGGCCTTACTGTCTTACGATTTTTTTGCTTAAACATTTTAGGGCACTTGAAGCTTGGGGGCCCCATATCATTGATACGCCTGGTTCAGAGGTAGCTACGCCGCTGCTTAACATTTGCGTACCAGTGTATTTACATAATATCCTACTCTGAATTTAATGCAAATGTACAGTTTACATTACGCCAGTTTGCTACCACCAATAAATGTAAAACAATATTAACAAAATATGAACAGTTTTAGAACAAAAAATACCGAAATATCAATGAAAATTTAACTTCGAATGAAAACTTGATCAACATGGGAGATTGAATTTAAATTAAAAGATGAAAAAAATAGATTATTTACTAAATGCCTACATTTAAAGGTCTAGGTAAAATGTGTATGAGCTTATCTTAATATTAAAAAAATATGTAATTACAAATATAAGTACCATTCTTCCATTCTATTAAATGCTTATCTTTATGCATGAGAATTACGTGTCACAGTGCTTGTCCGCGATGAACTCCAAAACTATTTAACCGATTTTAAAAAAAAAATTTTGTATTGTGTGTCATTTCGTCCAACTTAAAAAATAAGATAATTTTTATTTCAATTAAATACGTCATAATTTTTTATTGCTGGAAATGTGAAGAATCCGGGAAAATTTATAAAATGTTGCAATGCGTGTGTCTGCTGAAGTGGATTTTGTTAACCAAAGAGCACGGAAAGTTAATGCCTGCGTAATTCGGTGCGTGAAATCGAATTTCGAATCTGTTACCAATAATATCCGGAAGATTGCCGGATAGTGCCGTTTAACCGTATTTTAGACACACCGTGGCTGGAGCTTACCTTAAAAGCCTTGGAACCCTAACCCTTGGTCCCTGACGTATTTTTAAAATGGGCAATCCGAATCTTATATGCTACATGAGAAATTACCTTAACTTTGCCGGGCAATGCCGGACGACCATTTATAACACGAACCGTGGCAGAAGCTTATTATAAATGTCTGAGAGCGGAAAAGGGGCGTTTCTGGTGTGCTTTGAGACTGCAAACGTGAATCTGAAATCAAATTTTAGAAATTTCTGCAACTTTGCCGGATAAGGCCGGATGACCATATTTTAAACACACCGGGTCAGGGACTAACCTCAAAAGCATTGGAATGCGAAAATTTGGTCCCTGACTTATCTCCAAACGGACAATCTAAATCTGATATCCAATTCCAGAAATTCCTATAACTTTGCCGGATTATTCCGAACGACCATATTTTACGCAGACCATAGCAGTGACTAACCTTAAAAGTCTTGGTGCGTGAAAAGTGCCTTTTTTGTTGTAAATCGGGGTGGTGTCCGAAATCAAATTTTAGAAGTTCCCGAAATTTTGCCACGTAATGCTGGACGACCCTAATGCCCCCTCCCAGGAACTGAGCTCGCAGGGTCTAGGGACGCGAAAATAGTCTCCGGTTGCGTCTATGGGCGTGAAACGAGAATCTGATATTTCAGAAACTCCCGTAACTTTGTAGGATATTACCGGAATTAGTTGGACAGGGTTAGCATTCAAGTCCCACGTCCGGATTTTCATTCCCTCTAGCGGTTGAACTTGCTCGTGCGGGGGCATCAAAGTCAATCCGTGTGCGTTTTGGGTGTGGAGTGAGAATCTGAAATCGAATTTTAGGAGTTAGGAAACTTTCCCGGATGACCATGATATTAGCGGCCTAACTGGAAGACGCAAGGATGCAAAAAGTGAGTCCTGATCCGAAAATTCCCATCCAATTCAAGAAATGCCCTTAGCTCTATCAAATAACGGTCAGATGATCCCAATGCGAAACAATGCTAAACCTGTATTTTACGCGAACCATGGCAGGGGCTTACCTTAAAATTTTTGGGGTGTGAAAAGCAATTACCTGGTGTTTTCTAAGTGGGGTGCAAAAATCTGAAATAAAATTTTAGAAATTTTGTAATTTTACTGGATTAGTCCGGACAACCAAAAATGCTCCCTTCAGAGACTGAACTTGCAGGGCTAGGTGCACCGAAAATTGGTCACCGGGTGCATCTCGGGGTTGGGAACGAGAATCTGGATTCGAATTTCAGAAACTCCCCTAACTTAGCAGGATATTGCCGGAATGAGATCGAATGGCTTTACGTTTGAGTCCCGTGTCCGGATTTTCATTTTCCTATAGCTTTTCATTGATTGTATATTAACGTCGCACTCTTCTGCTACACGAGGGCTTTTGGCGACGGACCACGTAATTTTGAACCATGGTCAAGTGACGTGAACGACACCTGAGCTGTCACCCCCTCTCCCAACTACCACACACACCAACGGGAAGACGTTTCAGCTCTCGACAGATTTAACGTGCATCGTTGCCCTACACGGCGGGTCTTTAGTGGTACTGGGCTCGAACTCGTGACAAAGGCAAGCCACGGTCCGATAACTATACCACTCGGTTACCGCGGCCACTCACTTCCTATAGCAACTAAACTTGCAGGCACAGCCTTGCAAAAATACGATTGCAATAGGAAATTGCATTTTCAGTCGTTGTTGTCACTTTGTTAGAGGGCGAACAAACTGCACATTCCGAATTCAAGCTACCATTAGACATTCATAAGAAATCACACGCAATGTCTACCATTGTGCTATATCTTGCAAAGGAGTTCGATCATATTTAGATGATTTTGCCATATCCCATAAACCTTTACTCGAGGCATTTCATAGAGAGCTTTTTTGCAAGATATAGCACAAAAGATATTCGAGAGATTTTATAAAGCACAAAAAATATTCAGTGGTGCTGTCCTATTGTGTGGTGGTTTGTCTTCTCGCACTACTTTTACTTACGAGTTTAACGCATGATTAAAGCAATCGCTTTTATGGCGAAGCATCGAAACACTTCGATTGACCATAAACACGCGAGTACAATTGCAAGTTGATCAATCGGAGCAAGTATTAATCTTCGGAGTAACCAACTGCTGGATATTGGAAACGGTGAAGTAGAACTGCATCCCAAATATAATGCATCCAATAGCCAGACAATTTCTGTACTGTTGTTCAGACAAAAAAAGGAACTGGGATTGTGAGAGCGTCTTCCAAAGGGATACATTGTAAAATTATCTAGATAATTGTTGGCCTGTTACTTAATCAGAAAAAATATTGATATTAACGAAATTAACTTCAGATAGAGAGCTATTTCCAGGTGATCCAATGCCTTTTTAAATCAATCGACACTATTGGTGATGAAAACAAAAACAAATTTTCCAACTGAGTTCTTGAATTCTTTGGATAGATCAGGAATGCCACTACACAATCTTCAGTTGAAGATTAGTTGTCTGGTTATACTGCTGCGTAACTTAAATCCACCTAGATTATGCAACGGTACATGTTTATTCTTGAAAAGAATTACCGGGAAACTTCTTGAAGCACATTTTCACTGTAAAGGTTTAAATGAGAAATCATCCTATTGCTCCGTGTTCCACTGATACCGTCCGTATCTCAATAGGCGCTTCAATTCCCAATTCCTTTGGTTTTCGCGATGACCATAAGCAAATCTCAAAGCAAAGCAATGTCCATTTGGGGCTTGGACTTAGAAAATCCATGTTTCTCGAACTATATGTTGCACGCTCACGTTTGGGGAAACCGTCGAATCTATTTGAGTTAGCAAAAGACGGGTTGCCGAAAAATATTGTGCACCGTTTAGACATTAATTATATGAAACTTATTTATTGTTATACTATAAAATGATAAAAATAATATTACAAATGGATGAAAATATTATAACACAACGTTAGTCACTTCATTGATAAAATTAAATCTTATGTTGTTATTTAACAACTTTGTAAGTATTTCATTTAATTTACTATACTGAAATAGATGAATACGATGCAAAATTTAAAACACTATGTTGTGTTATGCTTAACTTCAACTCTCCGAAATTGTAAGCGAAGATTACTTTGACTGCATTGAATGGCTTAGAATAATAATAAATCAACGTAGTAAAAACAAAGCCAGAGCAACGCGTGGCCGAGGTCCAGATATATAACATAAATTCACAGAAATTTATATTATGGAAAATAGATAAAACTGTAAAAAATTTATAAATTTTTATGCCTTCAAACTTTGATTTCACTTATTATTCTTTTCTGCATTGTTAAATAAAAACCTTTGAAACCAGCGATTACGAAATTTCATAAGAGGGAAAAGGAGAAGCGATTAAACCAGTGCTGTCAAAATTAAATTGTCGGAGAATTATATTTACGGCCCACTATAAAGCTGTACGAGGGATCTCATAATTTGGAATCATGGTCAAGAAACGAGGACACCTCAGCTGGTATACCCGCTCTCTAACTTCCACACCAACGGGAGGACGTTTGAACCTGGATATTTTAACGCGCATTTGCCCCTTCTGAACGACGGGTGTTCAGGGGATACTATGTTCGAACTCAGGGTATGCCTGCCACGAGTCCGTGACCACTAAGCTACCGGGTCCACCAAATTAATCTGTGAAATAATTATTAGTCTCACTTTCCAGTAGAAAAGAAATATAAAACAGAATCAACTCTTGGAGGGCTGTCTGTTAAAAATTTCTTTTCAGTGTTAAACACTGATAATATTAAATTTTGATGAGCATGTTTTACATAATAAAACGCTCCACTTTGAAATAATTGTAGAGGTAAATATCAAAACCACTGTATAGTAAAAATACTTTTGCATAATAAGTGACTTACCGTAAAATCCGGCGTATAACGCGCACTTTTAACACAAAAATAAGAGTGAGTGAGTTAATATTAACGTCGCACTGTTCAGCTACACGAGGGCTTTTGGCGACGGACCACGTAATTTTGAACCATGGTCAAGTGACGTGGATGACACCTGAGCTGGCACCCCCTCTCCTAACTACCACACCACACCAACGGGAGACGTTTCAGCTCTCGACAGATTTAACGTGCATCGCTGACCTACACGGCGGTCTTTAGTGGTACTGGGATTGAACTCATGACATGCCTGCCATGGTTGGACACCTTAACCACTGGGCTACCGCAGACCCCACAAAATAAGATCGAAAACTTATAAGTACACGTTATACGCCAGGTATAAAACTGAGAGCTTTAAAAATAAAGAAAGGAGATATTAAATAGCATAGAAAAATTGGACTCACGTATATCTAAACACTTTTTATTTAAAAGAAAAGACACATTCTTGTGAACTTAAAGGGTTATAGTTCTAAAAGTATATTATTTTTAGAAAGCTTGGAATAATACCTCGAATATATCACTTCAAAACAGAAGATCATTGCACAAATATAATTCAGATTTCTTCGTAAAGGGGATGCGTGTTATACGGCGAATATACCTAAAAATTAAAAATGCAGCTTGAAAGTATATGTGCGCGTTACGCTGGATTTTACAGTACATATTTGAACCGCATATTCCATGAAAATTATTACATTGTGTATAAAACTTTTTTTTTTTGTATTCTCCTTTATATGCGAAATTAATAAAAAAATATTATTGTACAATAATATTTTTTGCAGTACATGAAGAATATAAAAACAAGACGATGCCAAAACATTCAATGAATTATAATTAAATAAAAACTGTTTGTAAAGTTAGATTGTGAACATTCAGGAAGGAGGGATGCAACAATTCTTTTTCTGAAAAGATAGGGGGAAAGTACAGAGAGAGAAAATCACCTCATTAAACGATAAAAAAAAACCCAGTTATATCTACGTATAGTGTATGTATGTGAAGCGCCAGACACAGGTGTAGTCCTCATCTCTTGACCGTGGATCAAAATTACGAAGTTTGTCACCAATAACTCTCATGTTGCTTCACAGTAAGATGTAAATTAAAATCAAATCAGAACTAAAAAACTATAGAATCTGTAACTTAAAAAATGAAGCCAACATTTTTTTTTTAAATCAAAAATATTTCACCTGCTTGACTTTTAAAATTACGTATGTAATACTATGACTCCTAGTGGCTGATTGATAGCGTATCGCTCTTCCCCACCAAAAATCCGGGGTTCAAACCCCAGGCTGGGAAAGGTTGACTCATCCTTTCAGTGCTTGGGAAGCACTAAAAGCTTGAGTGGGAACCAAACATTGGGGATTTTACGTCAGATTGACTGGAACATATGCTCATGCACCTCAAGATCCAAGATCATGAAAACTGTGATGGGTACATTAGTTCTCCGCCTTCGTGGGCTATTGCGCAACTAACTTATGTAATACTGTATATCAGTGATGCAAGCAGAAATTTAAGATTTCTATTCCCTGAAATGCATATTTTTATTTTAAGATATCAAATTAGGGAAGCTTTATTTTGCAATAAAGTAATGATTTGTGCATTGGAAATCTAACATTTCAGTACTTAGATCCATACAAAACATTAATATTTCTGTACCTTATTTTAATGTTTAGTTTAAGTATGCATCGATTTATAATAGAAAAATTGGGCAATGTGTAGAATTTATAGTCGCATCCTCAAAGTTATTTTATAAATTAATTGATAAAAAATAGCCGAAATTTCTCGAAAAACGCATTTTTCCAAGATTAATTGATAAATAATAAGGAAAAGCAGATTATATAATTTATTATTGCTCATAATCCTAACATTAGTTAAACAGAAAGGAGGAAAAAGAATATGTTTTAGAAATTTTTATATTTAAATGTATTATCAAAATAAAATAAATAAATAAAAAACAAAAATACACGCTGGAAAGAAAAACTGTTGCTTCATAAAAACATTGTGTAAATTTTTTCAAATAAAATTGTAAGAGAATATTTTAATTAAAATTTCATGAAATACCTTTATTTTACTTTTCATCAGTGAATGAACATTAACGTCGCACTGTTCAGCTATACGAGGGCTTTGGCCACGGACCTCGTAATTTTGGACCATGGTCAAGCGACGAGGACAACACCTGAGCCGGCACCCTCCTCTCCTAACTATCACACCACACCAACGGGAGGACTTTTAAACTCTCGATAAATTTAATGTGCATCGCTTCCCTACACGACGGGTCTTTAGTGGTTCTTGGCTCGAACTCGTGACAAGGCAAGCCACGGTCCGATAACTATACCACTCGGTTACCTGCGCCACTCACTTCCTATAGCAACTAAACTTGTAGGCACAGCCTTGCAAAAATACGATTGCAATAGGAAATTGCATTTTCAGTCGCTGTTGTCAAGAAAAGCGACTCACTCACTCACTGACTGACTGACTCACTGACTAATCACGATATCTCCGGAACTATTAAACCTACAGACTTGAAATTTGCAGGTAGGTTCCCTTCATGGAGTAAACGTCCGCTAAGAACGGATTTTGCAAAGTTCGAACGCCAAGGGGCGTTACGGGGGTTAAGGGGCGTTATAGATAATGATTTCCTTTACTAAACTATTAGATGTACAGTCGTGAAACTTGGTACACAGATTTCTTTCATAAAGTGAAGATTTACTACATAATGATTTTTACGGAAATTGACCTCCAAGGGGCGTTGAGGGCGCTTAAGGGCGTTATACATAATTATTTCTATTTTTAACCTATTAGACGTACAGTCTTGAAATTTGGTAAGCGGATTCCTTTCATAGAGTACAGATCCCTTACAGAATAGGTTTTGTGAAAATCGACTCCCAAGTGGCGTTATAGGCAATTAACTCCTTTTTTAAACTATTAGACGTAAAATCGCGAAATTTAGTAAGCTGATTCCACTCATTGAGCAGAGATCCGCTATAAGATGGGTTTTGTGAAAATCGTCTTCTAAGTTGCGTTGCGGGGGCTTAAGGGCGTTATAGATAATTATTTCCGTTTTTAAACTATTATACGTACAGTCTAGAAATTTTGTAAGTGGATTCCTTTCATAAAGTACAGATCCGCTGCAAATTGGGTTTTGTCAAAATCGACCCCAAGTGGCGTTGTGGAGAATTAAGGGGCGTTGTAGGCAATTAACTCCTTTTTTAAATTATTAGACGTAAAATCTTGAAATTGAGTAAGCAGATTTCATTCACTGAGTAGAGATCTGTCATAAGATGGGCTTTGTGAAAATCGTTTACTAAGTGGCGTTGCGGGGGCTTAAGGGCGTTACAGATAATTATTTCCATTTTTAAACTATATTAAATGTACAGTCTTAAAATTTAGTCAGCGAATTCCTTTCATGGTGTAGAGATGCGCACAAAATGGTTTGGGGGAAAATTGATCCCCAAGGGTCACTGAGGGGATTAAGGGGGCGTAATTGATAAATATTTCCGCTTTTCAACTAATAGAACCACCTGCTTGAAAATTAGAAGCTATGTTCCGTTCATGGAATAAAGTTCTTTTTTTACAAGATTTTTGCGAAAACGGACCCCCAAAGGAGTGAAGTTGCGAGGGATTAAGGCGTGTTATAGAAAAATTACTGTTTTTGAATTCAACTCATTTACTTGAAATTTGTTGAGCACTTTTCTTTAGTTGAACAGAGTTTCACTAAGAATGGATTTTACGGAAATCAACTCCAGTGGGAAGCAGGGAGAGTTATTGGGGCGTATTGATAGACAAAATTATCGTTTTCGAACTGCTAAGACTATAATAATAAAATTTGGTTTGCATGCTTGTTTTGTTGAATTGGAATCCGCTAAGAATGCTGTCAACGACGTATTGATGATAAAAATTCCGTTTTTTGCTCTGTTAGATTTAGACTTGAAATTTAGCACGCATGTTTATTTTATGGAGTAGAGATCCACTGAAAGTTGCTTTGGTGGAAATCCACTTGATTATTAGGTTAAGTGTGAGTGAAAAATCTTTCTCCTTCTATTTTAGATATAATTAGAAATTAGATATTATAATTTATATTCTTTTATATCAAGAGGTTAGAGTTACAGCTATAAATATATTTTTAAATACAATCAAATTCTTAATGCTAAATATCAATAATTAATATATATGTAAACAGTATACATATATACAACATCGTGAAATACCCAGTGAAGCGGGTGGGTAACGGCTAGTTATGTATATTACAATGTTTCATTTCTTTGGATTATTGCTGTTTTTCTAAATGGCAATTGAATTAGGATAGCTAAATACATTAAAGCTCTGCACCAGAAAAGTATATAACAATATTTACAAAAATTCTAACAAACATTTTATGATTTATCTTACTGTAAAAAATATGAATTTTCATAACACAACTAAAACTTTGCTAATTTTTGTATTAACAGTTAAAAAAGAAAAACCAACTTTAAAATTTTCTAAAATGATTTTCAAAACATTAATAAAAAAACAAACAAATTATTTTAAAATATATGTTAGTGAAGTGTTGTCACTATAATACTTGTCGTTGCAAAAAAAAAAAAAAAAGAAATATTTACTACAAAAGTAATATCTAATATATATTATAAATGTGAAAGTTTGTGAAAATCTTTGTTAGTCTTTCACGCAAAAACTACTGAATGGATTTTAATGAAACTTTACATTAATATAGCTTATACATCAGAATAGCACATAGACTATAACTTATAGCATAGACTATAATTTATAAAGATTTGGGAAAAGTGTCAAAAATATAACGATATTTGTCAAGTAAGTAGGAAAAAATTCTGTCTTCTGCTAGCAATTCAGGCATGCGCTGCAAAAAAAAACCACATCTGCATATATCTATCTTTTGTTTGTGGAAAACCTTTTGTTTTGGCTACGCAAGGTGCTCGCTTCTAATTAATTCCTCTGATATAATGCCTATTTTTTATTTCAGAATCAAACTAAGTTTTGAAGGGAGAGGTTCTTATAAATCTCTCTTTATTTTAATGTTTTTTTAACATCTTATTATGCATATTTGGTAGTAAGAAATTGATCTTTTTCCAAATAAATGCTTTTATCAGTTCTGATACTTAAAGTAAATAAACTTTCTCTTTCACACTGCATCATTTGGACATATTTTCAAAATTTGTTTGTGGTTATTAGTTAATTATAACACTATAATTTTAATTGAATAGGCAGATATAATTATTTTTACACTTAAAAACGCAATAACTATTGTTCAGTATTTCTTGGAGTGTGAGAGTGAGTGAAAATTAATGTTGCACTTTTCAGCTACTCGAGGGCTTTTGGCAACGGATCACGTAATTTCTAACCATAGTCAAGTAACGTGGACGACATCTGAGCTGGCACCCCTTTCTCCTACCTACCACACCACACCAACTTAGCAGGAATATTCTACCAATAATTAGCAGGAATATTCTTTGAAATCCACTATTCCAAGATATATGGTAGCACGGGTTCCATGATGAGTATTTTAGCGGAAAAAATAGTTTGTCAAAATTTAAGTGTCTTATGTTTTTGTATGTTAATGAAGACCTTAGAAGATGATTTGACTACTTATTTTAAGTGAACGGTATATATAATTAATTTTACAGTAGAATATCTTTATTTAATTTATTAGCTCTAACGGATTAAATTTCCCAAATTGGAGTATTTTGTTTATGTATATCCCTTAATTTTAAATGTAGTGATCCAAAAAAAATATTGTATGAAAAAAATGCAGTAATTCATTATGCGGTGGATAAAGTATTAACGTGCATCGCTCTCCTACAGGGTGGGTCTTACAAAGCTCTAATAAAGCTCTAGTTATGAAAGTAGCTAGGCATTTGCCAACTTGACTCCATCGTTAACATTTCGCTATGTTTTTCATTGGATCGTCATTATAATTTAAGAAACGGCGTTGCTTGCGAATATTACAGTTTTAACATAAAATAAATACAACAGAAAGTAATATTAATGTATTACACTTTCAGATATGAATTATTCACACAATTTGAAGCGTGCATTATATATACGCAAAACTTTTAACAATCTGTTACTTTTGCTGAGCAGAGATCAGCTTAGGAAGGTATTTTCAAAAATCAACCTTCAAGAGTGTTACGGGGAGTTATAAATAAAAAAAATCCATTTTGTCAGCTATTAGACCTACATACTTAAAATTTAACAAAGATGTTTTATTTCTCTCTTTTTTGTTACCTGAGTTACGCCAAAAGCTTTTTTTTGTTTAATTTGCAATTCACGTAAAATTAACTCATTAAAAACTTCTTTATCCTTCAATCTGTGTTGTTTAATTTTTCAGTTCACCCGTGCGAAGAACGGGTATACCAGCTAGTTAAGAAATAAAACTTTTCAATAAGTTTCATATTTCCTTTTCCCGGAACACATATGTGTATATATAGTTATTTCATGTTTTTATATACAACAAAAATAAGAAATTGAAGTCGTACATATATTATGTATTTTCAAGCACATTTATTGAAATGAAAAGTAGACAACATAAAATATAAGTATTTCTCTGTATTATCTATACATATAAATAAAAATGAACTGTCTATTTGTAATTTGAAATTAACAGCTTTTACTAAATGCATTTAAAAGTATATGCGGCACTTATATGAGAAAATCAATTTTTAAAATTTTTGTCTGTCTGTCTTTCTGTGTGTCTGTTTGTTCCAGCTAATCTCTGACACGGCTGGACCGATTTTGACGAAACCTTCACTGGTAGATAGCTTATGTTATAAGGAATAACTTAGGCTACTTTAGTTATAGAAAAGTATTAGAGTTCCGCGAAAATAAAATTAAAACGAATGAAATGGTGAACAATATCCGTTTCAAATAGGGATTATTTTTATTCATTTAGGATTATTTTTTGTTAATAGAGATTGTTTTATTTCGCGAGTCTTCTGTCTCAACCTTTCTAGCATTTATATCAAACTTTTTGTTTAATTAGGTTACTGACACTCGCGATTTTTCCCATTCATGTCCGATACTAATGATTTTAACAGTCTTCCCAAAGGTCATGCATCTTTCTTACCCCTTGCTTGTGGCTTCGTTTGCGTTCGTTTTCACCCTACCCAGTCCTCACCCATCTCGACAGTGTCAAAGGTCACGCGAACCTCCCCTCCCTTGCTTCAGATTCGTCTCACCGAAATGCTACTTAAACCTGATTTGAACTGTTGCATTCAACGCTTATAATCATTCCAATGATTTCATTCTCTCTCAAAGAACACCGAGTTACATCAATTTTTCCATAAAATAGACAGCATTTAAACTTAAATTAGGAAGTTTTGGGCTTTTACGTCATTTGACTTCTCACAAGGCTCTGCATTTAAATAGAGGGTAAGCCAACTTCATACCTCTATTGTTTATTTCATTGCCAAACACTGCAATGATTTTACAGTCCTCACCCCATCGACAGTATCAAAAGTCATGCTCACCCTCTCATGCTCAACAAAAACAAAGAAAAAAGTAAAAGAAAAAAAGGAACATTGATTCACAAAGTAGAAGAATGATATTATACTTATAGCATAGGTATTTCTTTACATGGAATATATAATTATTAAGTTTTCGTAAATTCTGCGAATTGAATAAACACTTTTGTTAAATTTCACGTGGACCAAGTTGCGAGTAACAGCTATTTAACCTAAAATAAATGCATCAGAAAGTAATATTAACGTATTACACATCCAGATACAAATTATTTACATTATTTTAATGCGCTTATTACACAAAATTTGTAACAATGTGTTCATTTTGCTGAGCAGAAGGTGTTTTCAAAAATTGATCCATAAGAGAGTTACGGGGCATTATAAGTATATAAAAAAAATCTTTTATCAATTATTATAATTTAGCAAACATGTTTTTTTGTTCAGCTGAGATATGCAAAAAGCTTTTTTCTTTTTGTTTAATTTACAATTCATGTAAAATTAACTCATTAAAAACTTCTTTATCCTTCAGTCTGTATTGCTTAAATTTTCAATTCACCAGTGTGAAGAACGGGTATACCAGCTAGTAATTAAATAAAAGATAAATATAAAACTTTATGTGAACCTAGTGCTTGCACTGCTCTACCATCATTGCAAAATCAGGGGTATAATTTGTGACTTTCAATTTGACACACGATTCTGACCATTCAATTTTTAAACAATTTCTTTTCGATTTGAAGTAATTTTTCACATGAGGAAAGATTTTTACTTAGATATATAGAACCAAAAGCAGAATAAATGCAATTTTTCTTTTCCAATGATTAAATCTTTCTAGCAGTGACATTCAAAAATTTACAAAATAACTACATTTGTCTTTAGAGTTATCTTTCAGATTTTATTCATAATTCTGTAAATGTCCATAATTCTGAAGATATTTGTCAAATGAGGTCCATTACAAATTTATCAACTTCCATCCACTCAAAACTTGAGAAATTTGTAGAGTAGTGTAAAGTGACATATAGATTTTTAACCGCATGGCACTCGTGTCATAGGTTACCGACCCCTGCTCTAGATGATTATTCAACATCTTAATTGTTTCATGGTTTGTATTATTATTTTTACATGATGCAAAACTAATTTATAATACAACTTTAAATCTATATTATTGAACTCATTTCTCTAACTCTGCATGTATTATTACAGGAATCAAATTGTTCAAAAACCGTAGTTTGTGTGGAGTAATTGATCTTGTATCTCAAACAAGGCTTGGGTTTAAAAATATAAGTATGGCACAAAAACCAGAGCTTACTTTTCTTAATTTTCTTTCCACTAGAACAAACAAACTGTAATAAAAAGAACAGGTGTTTTTTATTTTTTAGGGACTGGGATGTACCTATCACTGTATCAAGGATATGGGGACCCAATAAATGTAAGTAAAAAGTTGTGAAGGTCTCCTAGACCTCACTTTGAGAACGAGAATAAATAGGAGTCATGTAAGAACCAGTAGCCATTTTTATAAACAACTTTCTTTATTTGGTTATCTTATCCAAATAGAATCAAAGACTTATTGACAAATTTATCTACTAGTATTATGAGGTTTTAAAGGTAATATCCTTTAAATTAACTTAATTAATTAATGATCCAATTAATTAATTTATTAAATAACGATCACGCAGAGATTACCACGATAAGAAATCCCAGAATTATATTTAATAATGTTCCTATTGAACATTTATCTTTAATCTCACTCTTAAAACTTTAATGAGACTTTAATTATAAATCAATAATTACCAACGGAATTTCAACTCCTCTTGAGAGTAAATTATCTCCAAAAAGAAATCTTCAATTTAACTTCACTATATCTTTCTGCTTCAATCTCTATCTCCTACTGCTTTAACTTTACTATTTCGTTTGACTTAAATACTTTATCTAATCTGCATAATAAGGAATCCTGTCCGCTTTTTGAGTTGATTGGAAATAGGTAGGGAATTATAAATTTCCCTAAAAAGGTCGACTCAGAAGGTTAGTGATAAAGTTCCGTATAGATTTGTCACAAAGTCGTAAAATGCTATGAACAATCCCACTGACAAAGCTATTTCCAAAAAAGGGCCTCTAAAGAATTTTGATACAGGGTCCACTCAAAACTAGCCACACTAGTGTTTAGGGACCAATGAACCGAGCAATACTTCTTTCCCTTCTGTATATCACACAAAAAGATTAATCTAAGTAAAATTTTCATAGTAAACTCTTTTAATTTTTGTATAGAACTTGATTAGTTAAGACCTGGGGTAACTTAAAATTAATTATTGATTTAAGATAATTAATCATTTTCACCAAGAGACAAAACCAAGTAACAATGCATAAAAGTTTGCTTTGTGGTACTTCTTCAACTTTCAGGCAAGTGTAAATAATGCAAGTTTTTAAACCATTTGTATATAAATATATCTACATCAATCTTTCTAATGAAATTAAAAGGAATGATTATTTTTGAATCACTCTTCAAAAACTTATAATTACATAGTTTTAAGTTCTGTAAATTTTAATATATATTTCAGTTAAAATAATTAGTCATATTTCACTTTTAATAATAGCAAGTAATAGCTTTAAAAATAAAATGATAAATTTTTCAAAAGTACTAAAAACATGCAATTCGTTGCATTCAAATAAATTCCTAAGTTAGTCATGAATGGTACAATCTATACATTTTTAATATACTGATAACAAAACATTTGCTTCCACTCAAAGTAACAATTGGTGTTGAAGAGCATTTATTTTAAGAAATGTTTTTAGTAGTATCTTGATTTGGAAAGAACTGAAAAATTAATTTGCTGAAATATAATTGGAAACACAAATATAATTGAATATACAATCAAAAGAAAAGAGTATCATGTAATATATTCTAATATTTACTGTGGAATATATTTATAGTGGAATAAGTTTATGAAATATGTTACATGCATAATGGGTTGTGGTATGTTAGCAGAATAGCAAGCTTTCGGAAAATATGTTGAAAGTAAGCATATAATCTAAAATACCTTCAAATATAATAGGACAATGGAAGTATATTCCAAAAGTAATATTGAAACTATCAAAGGGAACAATTTTGTGTGTGTGTGTGCACCTTAGTCCAAATTCATTAATTTTTCCCTTTGCAAACATCATTATTATAAATAAATATTCGAATAAAACCACAAAGAGAAACAAAAGATTTTAAATAAAATGTTGTAAGATTATTTTTAAATCAGATATACATTAAGTTACTTAAACATAACATTACAATATCTCATTTCTCACAAAACTCTTATTTACAAAGAAAGAAAAATATCAGAAATCAAAGTACATAAAAGAGAATATCAGTTTCATTTTTATAGTGTTATATGATTGAACAATTTTAAAGAGTAAGAAAAATTCGCACAACTAACAAGCAGTTTTTTGAGTAATTGTAATCTCATTCTCAATCTTTTTAGTAAATAGGATATTTTTTAAATAGAAAATAATTAGCATACATATCACACAATTCACAATAGCACCGATGCAAAGTTCACAATAACAGACACAATAAATAAGGCATACACCAAATGAAACAAAGTCGTTTCCAAATTATAACACTGAGCTCCACTCCCCACTGCAATAATCTTCTTGTAGGCAGTAATTCTAGAAATATTTCTTCAAATAAACACTCTAGATCCTTCTAGATTTATCTTGGAAAATCTCTTTTTATCACCAAGTTTGTCCCTAAGATCATCCTACTTATCTATAGCATTATTGAACATATTATTCTCTCTGTGTTAGCAAACTATCTTTCCACTTTTCTTCTTGGCATCCTCTCCATGGCTATTGTAATGGATTGGGATCCTCAAATCTAATAATAAAGTACATAAATTAAGTCAGGAAGTAGTAGTTGTATCTTATCTGTTTTTATATTAAAATGATAAAAAAACTGTTAAATTTTAATAGAAAAAAAATTTATATTCTAAAAGTAAATATTACCAGTTGTCTAAGGCTTTGAATTCAATCAAATTGGCCAGTATTGTATAACAGAAGTCAATCAAATAAGATACATTGCTTAAAGAAATTCAGCAGTTTTCCCCCTTTTACATTTTATTACACCATGCCATTTTTCAAATAATGTTAATGAAGAATAATTAAAGTCCATTTTTATTGTTTTTAACTAAAACTTACTCTCCCTAATAAAATTAATTGCATAAATACTTATTTAAAACTTCAATAGAAGTTATTAAAAATTTCTTTCATGTACATTGTGACATTTATTAACATATTTATGAGAAGAAATGAATATTTATATATTATCCATAGGTTTTGGTTCAAAAGTAAGCAATAATCTACAAAGGAATTAAAAAATTTTAGACTAAGGGTTTTCTATTTTTAAAATATGCATTAAAAAATTAAAATGACTTCTAATAAAAGTAAAAAAAATACAAATAATAACAAAAATGTGCAATAAAAAATTCAATTCTTAATAAAATATATTTGTATTTTAAATAAAATTATATAATGCGCAGTTTCCCACAGCTAAAAAAATAATGAAGTTTTTCTATTTAATTTTGGTAAAATAAATTTTAAACAGTTTAAAAGAATCTCAATCACCATTTGAGATACTGATCACCACTGAAAATATTGTGCAACAGAAAATTTTAAAAAGTGAAATTTTTAAATCAAAAATTTTACTCTCATTTCATTACAACTATTATCAGATTCATTACAATTTTAATCAAACCTCATATAATCTTTTTTATGTGTGTGTGCTGAATGAATACTTATATGACATTTTTAGTCTAAGATTCATTCATCTATACAAGTTTAAATAGTCTAATTATAGGTTAGTGTACAATTATTATATATGATTTATATTTTAGAATAAACACATAAGCATATGTAGATATATCAGCAAATGGAGTCCCTCCTTCTGTTAACAATTTTTCAACACTGTCACACATGACAACATTGGAAATTATTAGGTCCATTAGTTAATATCATATACATTTTGTTTTCGACAAAAATTTCATGCATGAAAATGCAATACAAATAACTTTTATTTTTACAAATTCATTGTATTATTTGTATTTTGAAAGAACCCATCTTTAGCCTTAAAGAATAGCAAAATTTTTTGAGTTGGATATATTTTTATTACTACTGGTATTTCAGAATCATGATTGATTACGATGTACGTAAAATCCTCAGATACAGAACACCAAAATATTAGGGTATCCTCATTACGAATGACTCCAGTAGATTTACCGTATGTCCCTATTCTTTTAAGAGAACAGGGACATCATATACTTTTTCAAATAATCGATTTTTCAATTTTAGTTCTAAAAAATAGTGCTTATTTTTCTGAATCTAAAAATGTATAATACTTATATGTTTGTTGATAAAATAGCCTAAAATATGAAAAATAAAAATGTAAATAAATGACCACGCTCCTTTTGACACGCCCCTTTGAACTTTAAACATGTAGTTTCCCCTGTGTTTTATCTATATTAACTTTTGATTGTTTTTTTCGTTTGAATGTTAACCCGCTACTTTTTAGCCACGCTTGTGCGTGAGCTATTGTTCCAAGCTGTGTGACAAAATTTCTTACTTTAAATTTCGGTTTATGGCAATGTTTTGAACCGAGTTCGTCTATTCCGAAGTTTCTTGTGGCATACAACTACTTAATTTTACATTAATTTTTGTAAGAAATATTTATTTTTTACTTATAATTATTAATATTCATAAGATTATAAAAGTATCTTAACTTTTTTAAACGAGTAATTATGCCAAGAATAAAAAATTTGGCAGAAGGAAGTATAGTAGCAATCAACATAAAAAAGTCTAAATCGACTGAAGAATTGCTTTTGAATTCCGTGGAAAGTGCTTCTAGGAGAAAAATTAAAAAATACCGGATTTACTAAAAGAACAAGATTCTCAAAATGTAAACATAATCGTTGAACTGGATTTATTATCTTCTCTTATGAAAAATCTCTTATGTTGTAAATATTGCTGTTCTTCAGAGAAAATTGAGCTGAGAGAAGATTTAAAAAGTCGTAGAGGTTTTAGCTGTGAGTTTGGAAATAAATTGTCACAACTGTGAAGAATCGACGAGTACAATGTCATCAAAAATATCAAATAAATGTTATGATGTTAACCTAAGATTGACATATGGAATGAGAGCTATTGGAAAAGGTGGAGCTGCTGCTCGAAATATTCTGTGGGCTCATGAATTTGCCTCCACCACCTGCAAAGTTTGAACGCCATAATTCTTTGTTTTTAAATGTTTTAAAAACAATTGAGTGAAGACTCGATGAATGCAGCTGTTCACGAAGCAGTCATAGCGAATGATAATAATTCAAATATAGCTGTGGATGGCACATGGCATAAAAGAGGCTATTCTTCATTGAACGGAGTTGTATGTGCTACGTCTGTTGAGAACGGAAAGGTTATCGACTTTGAAGCTCTCGCAAAATATTGTTCTTCATGTAAGGGTAAAAAAAAAAAAAAAAAACATGTAAAAATTGTGCTAAAAATTACGAAGGATTCAGTGGGGAATGGAATGTCGGGGGGTATTAAGTATATTTCAGCGATCTGAAACATCACGAAAAGCATGTTATACGCAGTATCTTGGTGATGGTGACTCAAAAGGATTTCTTACTATAAAAGAAGCAAAAGTATATGGCGACACAGAAGTTGAAAAATTAGAATGTGTTGGCCATGTGCAAAAGCGTATGGGCACAAGGCTGAGAAACATTCTAAAAATGAGCAAAGGCAATAAGCTATCAGATGGGAAAAATATTTCGGGACGTGGGCGGCTAACGCTTAAAGAAGTGGACTCAATCCAACATTATTATGGGCTAGCAATCCGTAAAAAATTGTCATCTGTGGAGGACATGAAAAGAGCCATATGGGCTATTTATTTTCATAAACTAAATACTGAGGATAATCCTCAACACGCTTTGTGTCCTCTTGGTGAGGATAGCTGGTGCGGTTATAACCGTAGCATTGTTACGGGGGAATTTTATATTCACAAGCATTCTTTACCCAAGTCAATTTTATTGAAAGTGAAAAAAAGTGTTTCGGGATCTCACAGAGAAAGACTTATTGAAAAAGTGCCTTCGTGGAAGAACACAAAATCCCAATGAAAGCTTTAACAAATGTATTTGGGAGCGAATTCCTAAAACAGTTTTTTGTTGGCATTGAAACTTTGAAATTTGGAGTTATGGATGCTGTAATTTGTTTTAACGATGGATATGTAAGTAGGATAAAAAGTCTTTGAAGCTCTGGGCATTAAACCAGGATACAACACGGAACGTGCCTTACTTATAATTGATAACAAACGAATTTTTGAGGCTGAACATATAGTAAATAAAGTGTCATTGGAAGCCAGAAATAAAGAAGGTCTTTAAAAGGAAAATGGATAAACAGAATTTAGATGAAGAAAATGAATACCAAGCAGGGAAATATTAATCAAATCTATAATGTAAGGAGAAATTTTTTTTTTGTTAAGTTTTTATTATATTTTTCTCGAATGTTTAATATTTTAAATTTAGGTACACTTTAAAAAACTATTGTAGCATATTGTTTGAAACCTTTTATATGTCTAAACAGGATACATGTGCATACAGTGAACAAAATATCTTTTAGTATGTGTCTAGTTTTTGAAAATTGATTTTATACGTAAAAAAAAATTAAGATTTTCATAATTTTAAAGTTTTATGATTATTTTTAAGAAATTATGCAATTATATAAATATAATTAGTTAAAAAACAGATTCATTATGTTTAATATGTTACTTTATATATATTTGTAAATTTTTTTGTATATTCAAAGAATATTTTTGTAAGAAATGGTACCTATACATGAAAATATGTATTACAAGATCTCGAAAATTATGTTCATGTTAACTAAAACAAAGGGAAAAAAAAAAAACATATGAATTTAAAACTACTTTTGTAACTCTAGAAAATGGTTAAGGATTATATTATTAGTCATATAAAAATAGGCAAGGAAATACTAATTAAGTGTATAATATGTGAAAATATTGTTTTTTTTTTAGTTTTTTCACTTTTTCTCAAAAGCATATTTTTGCATTTAGGTACATTTTTTAAAAAACTATTGCACTGTATGATTTCTGATTTTTTATACTTCTATACAAGATGCCTATGCATATAGTGAACCTAATTTTTTTTTCTATTAAAATAGTGCCTAATTTTTTAAAAATTGTTATATGCATAAAAAGCAGAAAAAAAAAAAAAATTCAAATTTCAAAGTTTCATAATTTTTTAAAGAAACTATACTAAAGTTTTACTAAAAAAGGGTTTCACTGTATTTTATGTATTGTTTTATATATGTGTAAAAAATATTTTGCATAAAAAAGGATACTTTTAAAAAATGGTACCTAAACATAAGTATATATTACGAGTTCTCAAAAATTATGTATTACTTAAATTAAGTAGTAAAAAAACTTTGGAGTAAAAGTTATTTTTGTAGTTCTACAGAATAATTAAATTATCTTTATTATAGACATAAAAAAAATCTAAGCTCTATTGGAAATTTTAAATGATATATGTCTCATAAACAAAGGGTCTTAATTTTGGCATTTTACTCTTTCGAGCATGTCCTGGTTCCCTTAAATGAGACATTCATGACAGCCCTTTGGGACGCGGGGGCGGAGAAATCTTTCATATCAGAAGAGGTCTATCGCAAATATTTTCGTATCGACCTCGTCAAAAGACTAAAGATAGAGTAGTGACGGCGCAAGTGTTGTCACTTAGGTCGGGTCGAATTACAGATTCGGATCCGAGAATTCCAGAAAACCTAGGAATTTCACATTCTTAACAATATGCAGTACCAATGCATTTTAGGTATTGATTTTGTGGAAGAGTCCAAATTAACTTTAGATTTCGATCAGAAATCGCTGATCATTCAGATAACCAAGTTAAGCAGTTGCAGAAAATGGACAAGCCAGTCGAGATTGATCTATCAGATGCAAAGCTCGGTGAAGAGCAAAAGCAAAAATTAAGGAATTTAATTAATGGTTTTAAAGGGCTATTTTTCCGATCAGCCGGGGTTAACTCATGTTTTATACCATGGTATCGATACTGGGGACAAGGGACCGGTAGTGTCTACA
The DNA here is from genome assembly GCA_019973935.1 of Trichonephila clavipes. NCBI lineage: Eukaryota > Metazoa > Arthropoda > Arachnida > Araneae > Nephilidae > Trichonephila > Trichonephila clavipes. Next base: position 26,439 of record BMAU01010882.1, on the reverse strand, counting down.
GATATGACAGGGTCAAAAAGGAATAATCGATTATCACATTGACAAAATGTTGCAAGAGGGTTCGATCCGTCTATTCAATCCCCATACGCGTCACCAGTAGTTTTAACGCGCAAGAATAATGGCCTTCCTCCGGATTCTCATGAGGCGTATCGATTCGCGATTGATTATCGCAAACTTAATGCAATAACTAAATACCCCGATATCCATAACCGGTGATAGATGATCTAATCACAAACATTCCGCATACCGGGTGAATTCCACTTTGGATTTAAAAGTGGTTATTTTCAATTGGCGATTAATCCAAAAGATATCTAGAAAACCGCGTTTATCATTCGCAATGGCACGTTTGCATTCCTCAGAATGCCTTTCAGGGAGTGGCGCCAAATTTCAAAAAGCCATTGATATAATATTAAAACCTGTTATTGGGCGTTTCGTGTCGGCATATATGGATGATGTTATCATCACATCTCCATCGTTTAATGAACACTTAGATCATTTGAATCAGGTATTTACATTGTTGAGAGACGTAGGGCTAACATTAAATAAGGATAAATGCCATTTCGCATGTGACAAATTGAAGTATTTAGGTCACGTAATTAGTAAAGAAGGGACTATTTTTAAATTACGCGACACATGTTATTTTTCCATATATGAGAAATATTATGCATCAACCTGTGACCGGTGTCAAAAATTTAATTACAAAAACGCACTACCAGCTGGTCGTTTAATTCCGATAGTATCGAATTACCCCAATGAAATTGTAACGTTAGACCTATTAGGCCCCAACCCCACATCCTGACCCGAAAGATATAGATTTTTATTACAAATAACTGATCTGTTACACTAAGTGGAGTGACTTATTCCTTTACAGCTTCGGCCCGGCCATAGCTAACGCCCTTTTTGAGAATTATATTTCACGTTACGGAGCTCCGATTTCTTTAATGAGTGATAACGGCCCCCAATTTATATCAGAGGTATTTGAACACTTAAGTCACAGGTTGGACATAAAACATATGAAAACGGTAACATACAGGCCACAGGCGAATTTAACGGAAAGAGTTAATTGCAATTTAGTCAGATGATAGCCTGTTTTGTAAAGAAAATCACGAAAACTGGGACCGATTTCTTCATGAATTCGCTTTCGCGCTGCGCACTTCAGTGAACAAAACAACAAATAAAACTCCGGCTGAGTTATTCTTAGGTAGAAAGATTATAACACCTTTTAGCAAATTAATAAATGTCACAGAGGTGCTGAATTTGTAGGAAGAAACATTAAGAAATTATTCGATGAAACAAGGCAGAATATGCGGAAACAACACAAACATTCGGAAAAATATTATAATCGGAAAAGGAGGAGGGAAGTTAACATCAAAGTAAATGATTTGGTGCTGGTTCAAACTCATTTTATAAGTGCTGCAGGTAGGAGAGTGGTTGGAAAGTTTAGGATTAAGATTGAAGGGCCTTATAGAGTGTTGGAGGTTTCGGAATAACGATTTAATTATTTTAAAGAAGCGTATAAAGGTAACAGTTAATATTGACCAAGTGCGTGTGTACCGTTCACGACAATCCGACACGATTTGTTCGGACAGTCATGTTGAGACACTATATGAAGAACAGGGGGTCGAGTGATAGGTCAAGTAGATCGCAACCAGGAAAATAATTTAAAGGATCTAGGAAAACCCCAGTGAGGCAGAGTAACGGTCATAAATCAAGTAAGGGTAATCGGATGGGAGGATCGAGATTGAAACGTAAGTAGAGTCAAATGGATGAGGGGACAGGAAAAATTTAAACTGGAGCAAAATTTTGCAGAAAATGTTCTCTGCAGGTGTCGAACATAGGGACGAAAAAGACCAATCTCTAAACCAAAAAAACCGGGGATAAAAGAGCAATTCCGTCCTCGGTTTCATCTCGAAAATTATAAATATAGAAGGCCTAATAACCCCTCCCAGGGATCACAGTTCATTGCAGGTCCTTCTCATCAACAAGATTCAGGTAGGACAAGTCACCTACAGCAGCGAGCAGGCACGAAGGAAGCGGACAATACAACAAGGCCCGGGAGACAAAGACAACTAAAAACGGAACCAACAGGGCGGCTGAGAGGAGAACTGTCCAGTCTAAACAGACGACAACAGTGAGACCTTGTCCGTACTACCTACACTGCCGAGTATGGCAGACAACCCGAGGATTTCCACAGGAGCGGAGGAACAGTGGAATGAAAGTATTCCACAGAGCAACATCAGGAGATGGAGCCTCAGTATGGGAAGCCTTAGACAGAGATCCAGTGGATAGGAGCGAATAAAAAAACCGCAAAGAAAAATATCAGGTTGTATCGTTTCTTTCTTTTCTCCTTTCGAACAAGTGGTCGGAAGAATTGTTGCAATGAAGCAGAGTCACGGGCGGGCGGGTTTTAATTTAAGAAGCCATCAAAAGTGGACACTACAATGAGTGTGTTTTTCTTGATGAGAAAAATCAGCTTTTGTGTTAATTTTGTATAAATATGGAGAAACATTTGTAACAATGCATTTGTTTACTTCTATGTATGACTTCGCTAAGATGCGACAATTCCTTTGGTTGTTTGTTTTTATTGTTTTTTTTTAAATATGTTTGAAATTGTATGTATATATATGTGTATATTTTTATCTTACATCTGGTGACTTGGGACGTGGCGTAGTGGGTAGAGCTAACATTTAATACTAACAAGCGCAGCATGTACGGAATAGAATGTTAAGGAACCAGATGCTTCAATTGATGTATATGAAAATATTATGTAAAAAATGAAAGAATCTGTATGTACTATAGATGTTTGTTTTTCACACAGAGAAATTCTCATTTCAGGGTAGCTGGCCCTGAGCATTGTATATTCCACAAAAAGAAGCAAGGTGCAAGTCGAATATGTGTTATAATATTTAAGTAGATTTTAAGTAGTTAAGGAAACCAACCACAGGCAGGTTTTCCACTTGGAGTGGTTTTTCCCTTGCCTCAGAGCCGAATGGGCGTGGTGTGTAGGAAATCTAATTCTGTAAATGTTGTTTTCCTTTTAAAGTGCAATTTTAGGTCGTAATTTTTCTTTACCTTAAGGAAGGAGAATTTTTAGTATCCGATTGGTAGATATATATTAAAGTCGTCCGGGACTATAAATCAAGTATATAGAAATTGGTTGCGTAATTTATTTTCAGCCGTTTGTGACCTTCGAATAATCCCGTTTTCTTTTTTGGAGGGATGTGACGAATCTGCACGGAACCTTTCCACTAATCTTCTTAGGCGTCTTTCTGGAGAATATAAATTCGCGTTTATTTCCAATCAACTCCAAAAGAGGTATGGGATATTTAAAATAGATAAGGTATTTAATTCGAGAGTTGCGAGATAGCAAGAGAGATGATGGTAGGCTATTAAGCCAGTAACGTTAAACGCATAACTAGAAGATTCAAAAAGGTTCATTCGTGAAGAGACGTCGTGCTGCTAGACGTACCAGGAAGCTGATATAAGCCAGCGTTAAATATAATTCACGTACGCTTAAAAGTAAACGTCAGTTGAGCTAGTTAGTTAAAGTTAATGATAGTTAAGAATTCGAATAAATGTGTTTCTCTCGGATCTCCTATTTCAGTAAACCTTACTTGAGTTTGAGCTATATTATTGATTAATTGTATTCTTCATTCAATTCACTTCATTTTGATATTTTATCGTGGACACTTCTTTGATCGTGCCATCTTGGTGATTTATCGTACCGCCATGCCAGTCGTTTCGGATCCGTGCTCTTGTCAACCAGATTGTTTAGTGTGTGGTCGGGGAGGAGTGCCACCCCATGATTATTGCCATCCACGTTTTATTGGAATCGATGGTGTTTCAAGAACGAATGTTGCACGGCAGGCCCACCGAAGCAAGATTGGAGATTTTAAAGAGTGAAAATAATACTTGCCCCGAGCCATGTATTTGACACGGACCAAAAATAGCGTACTTTGGCGAACAATGTATCACTATGTCAAAAGTGGCTTTCCACAACATTATGGAAATTCTTCACAGAGATAAACTTTTTCCGCTGTAAAATAAAATGTGAAAAAAAAAAATAAAATCTGAAAAAAAAAAAATCTGAAGAAAAAATTAAATTTGCGTAAAAAAAAATTTTTTTTACATAGATTTTATTTTTCTTCAGATTTAATTTTTTCTAAGAGAAGAGAAAGTATAAATCCTCGACAGCCTTCATCACTCTGAGTAATCATGTGGTTAAAAATTCTTTTGCCCAATCAACACCATCCTCTGGCTGCTATGGTTGGTAAAGATGGCAAAATCTACTTTTAGACTTGTGGACGTTGGAACTCTTCTCCGGTCAATCCAACGTTTCGTTTTTTAAAACGTTTCGATACCCTTGTGATTCAAGGCAAAGATGTATTGCCGGTCCACAAGTCCTATCAGTCATGACGCCAAAGTCAAGCTCGTGACTCCCGATGTGGTGTTTAACATTTTGAATGCCGAATTGTCGTCTTTGGCCACGAGTTTTGCCACCAGTCTCAATGCGGGCGTGGCTCTGGTGGAAGGCAACCTGATGGTGGAGAGCTACAAATTGTCTCCCGTCTTGCACATTCAAAGATTTTCATCCCATTACAATCTTGGTGAGAAGTGTATCAAGACTTTGTCAAAGATCATGCGTCAGACCGTGGCTCCTGTGGAATGTCCTGCTGAGCCATGGAGGAATTTTTTAGTGAACGAGAGTCTTCATATTCCTACTCAGCCCTGATCACTCGTTGTGACAAGAGTATCAGACGGATCTCCCCCAACCTTCATTTCAAACCCATTGGAAAGACTACCAGTTGGGACATTATTTTGCTGGTGCCCAACTATCATCCCTCTCTCACTTTGGGTGGATTCATCCTTTAGCCTGGTGTTCATCCATAATTATTTCAACCCTGTGTCTGTTTTCTTTCATACCAAGGTAGCCCATCAAAAGCCACTTCCTGCTTCTCTCTCTAGTCTAAAAGCGGGGCTCATACCAAGGGTGGGGGAAGCACTTCCTGCTTCGAGTCTGGCCAATCAAAGCCTCTTCCTGCTTCTCACTAGTCTAAAAGGCAGGACTCAGAAGCCAGTCATCTCATAGATATGGAGGCTGACGAAATATTTCAATTATACCTGATCAAATACCAGGGAGTTCATCTCTCTGATTTCATTAAGTCTATGACGCATTTTGAATCATTGTCAACGGCTTGCAACCCCGAGATCATTGACCTCCACACCGACACTGAAAAACGCATTGTGGAGTTGCTGACCAAAGTGGTTCCTCATCATCATCCTCTGGACATTCCTTGCTTCAGAGCCTTTGCTAGTTTTTGAACCTAGATGTGTCCAGTGACTACTTGAAACAGGAGGCTTCCAAAGGAAGAGAAGCCTTCATTCAAGCTCTGTGGACTCTGTATGCCAAATCCAACTTATACCGTTTGACGCATATAAGGCTTGGAAACGACATGGTCCCCAAAACCTAACCACTTGGACTCTCTTGGCTCAAGTGGTGTTGGATGGATATTATGCAGAGAAATGGCCCGATATACCATGATTCAAGTGCCCGACGTGTGCTCCATGTGTCTGAGTATGATGCACTGGCCAGAAAAAGACACACTGTGGTCATGTGTTTCACTTGCGATGTCTGCTGCAACACCTGGACGTGAGTAATACCTGTCCCCTCTGCAGGGCACCCAACCCATTGAGAACATCCTAGATACCGTGTTGAGCCCCAGAAAAATGGGAGAACTGGAAAGGAGCATAGCTCTGGACCAGTTCTCCCATTTTTTTGGGCTGCTCTAGACGTCAAGGTTGGTTTCCAAAGCTTTTTTATTGTGAAGCTTGGGATGGGTGGTCAAAACATAATGCACAAGAGTTGTCTCACCATTCTCCCATTTTTGACAGCATTCCAATGAGGATCAAAAGAAAATTTAAAGAATGAAATGACTCTGTAAGAAAATTTAAAAGATGAAAGGATTTACTAAAACAAATGTTTTTTTCTTAGTAGAGTTTTAAAAAAAAGATTTTACTAATTTCTGTGAACGTCGACGATTGTCTCAAGTGTTTTTCCACACTCAAGGTTTGGCCGTGTTGTGTCTCCAAGACCATGGTTTTCACGCTCACCCATGACTCATATGCCTTCGATCGTGTGTGTCAACTCTTTCAGTCTACCTCAATGTCGGTACCATTTGTGTGACGGACACATTTAAAAACATTCAAGCGAGCTCCTTTCAAACGGCTCTTGCCTCCACAAGACATGGGAGAACGTCCCTTTTGCAATCATCGTTGGATTGCCGTGCAAGGCATGTGTGCCATCCATCCCATTTTCACTCGCATCCTGTCTGAAATGTATAAAAACGAGAGGTGCTTTGAACACTTTTCATTCGTCATGGACACAATTGATGCCTTCCCCGAGCACATTTCTACCACTGTGGTGCCCGTGACGCTGCGCGATAAACCCGATGCGTTGGAATATGCTGCTCGGCAGGGCCAAGTCGAGCTGGCATCATCTACCAAGAGCCCAACGCAAAACGTATGTTTATCCAGTTTTGTAAAGACCATTGGCATAAAAAAGACGTGGTTGGAAAATTTCAAACGGGCCGTCATGGAGGCAAAACATACGAATGAATTTAGACTCAACGACGTTATGTGGGAAAAAACATTGCAAGGCCTGTTGAGAATCCAGATAAACTGCTCAAAAATACCGACAAGAGAATGATTTACATTTACAACAGCATATTTTTTGCCAAAAAAGGCTACCTTTGGCTTGCGAACGGTGAAATCCGGAGAGATTCACTTTATTCAAACGACGGATGTGCCCATGTTGATCTATGAATTGCCAGCCTCAGTCTCAAGTGCCGAGCCCAACCCAATGTGATTAGGAGAAGTTTTGAGCCTATGACCAAATGCTCTACCATCGAACCATCTTGGAGCCCCACATGGCATATCCGATCCCGGCTGGAACAAACTACATTGTGTTGACATTTCATAAAACAGCCTTTGGTTTGTACATTATCCCCGAATCCCTTCTCCCCTAGCTCATTCAGAAGAGATTCCACGTGGGAGATTTCGGAAAACGAAAAAGTTTGATCAAATTCGCCTGGCAAGCGGCCTCCACCTACCCCGATTCATGTACCGGCCGAAAAGCGACCTTTGGAAGAAAATCCCTACCTTTCTCCAAGAAACGATCCAAAGTGCGCATCACTCCCGTCATGAGACGTGTGTCCAGACGACCTGAGCTACCGATGACACCTGTGCAGATTCCACGTGTCCCAGACCTGTGCAGATTCCACTTGTGCCAGAACCACCTGTGCAGATTCCACAGTCACCTGTACAGATTCCAGATGTCCCAGAACCTGTGAAAATTCCAGTGTCACAAGTCCCACAGCCACCCCTGTGCAGATTCCACATGTCCCAGAACCACCTGTGCAGATTCCCCCAGAACCACCTGTGCAGATTCCACAGCCTGTGCAGATTCTACATGTCCCAGAACCTATGCAGATTCCAAAGCCTGTGCAGATTCCCCAGAGCTCGACCCTTTGGAGCCGACGGATACACTTGTCCAATTCATGTCGTTCGTTTTGAACCCCCAGACCAAGAACTCCAGCTGTTTCACACGGTACTCTCTATTTTTGATGGTGATCTCATCTCATTCCTGGATGAATTTGAAAGGGAGTTGGTGCCTATGGACTTAATAATGCCCAGACTGGACCCTTGTGTAAAAAAATCTATCGGATTTAAAGCCATCCAACCCATGGATCTGTCTGTCAATAGTTGCCTGTAGCTGATTGTATATATATTTTTTGTTGTCAATAAATAATTCATTTGAAAAGTCTCATTTTTTTGTCAGAATGGTTTCGGTACAACACTTGTTGGACCAGTGTCGACATCGCACCACTATCGTATTTGGAAATCTGGGTCGGTGGCCGGATCGAGTCACGTATTACGAGTCAGAGTATCCTTACACACTCTTTTTTGAACCCAACTTTGGCGTGTACGTTACTCGTTCGTTTGGAAAAACCGTCATTGTGTTTACGAGTGATAAAGGAGATCTGACGTGGGATAAAGGAGTCGACTTAAAGTTCTTTCGCGTGGGTCGTCCCCCGTCTTGTCAAGTTTGGGAGGCGTATCAGCCTCAAAATACGGAGGCCTACCCTTCGGATCTCACGCATTGCACGCGACTGGCGGACTTGTACGTGACCTGGTTGACGCTGTTGGCCGATGGGGGAAATGCATCGAGACGAGAACCTACCTTGGCGTGTAGTGTGTCCCCAACCATGGAAACGGGCTTTGGAAACACATGTGGAACGCTCGCATCAGAACGCTTTCGCCCATGGGATGCCCTCTGACGTCCTCGAGCATATATAAGGCAAGCGGCCCTTCTTTCAGATAAAGCACCATGATACCCGTTTATTTTGCTCATGCCAACGTCACCAGGGCAAAACAGTGCCCATCGAACTCTCCATTGCCACAATTCCCAGCGATGGCAGCGATCCCCAAGTGATGGGCATCACGGTGAATGATGCCGGGCTCATCTCCACGCCACACGAAATGCGATCCACGAACATGAGCGTCTTCGTCTGGTACACGCCCCGTTACCCAAGCCCGTGAAATACCTACCCTTTTGCGTGATTGGCAATTTGAGCCAGATGGGCCTCATGGTGGTCAAAGGAACAGAACAACAAAAATTTTCCTAGAACTGGGAGCCATGTCCCTGGCGATGCTGCCTGAATTCATAGACCATAAGAACCTTTCCCAACTCCTTGCATGAGGAAGTGCACCAGGACGTTTCGTATTGCACCATGGTAAAATCTTACCAATTTGCCAAATACCTGCAGCAGTTTAACAGGCTACAGGTGGAATGGAGCCATAAAGTTTCAATTTTGTAAAAAATTGGACCCTGAAAAAAAGGTGGATCGAGTTGATTGGGTCCCCCTTTTTCGGGTCCAATAGTATTCCAAGATTGGATCGTTCAGCTAATTTGCGCGAAACTTGCGCTGGGTCATATTTATGCTGAATAATCTTTCTGGGCCAATATGAATCGATTCACGTGACCCAGCAGAGTATAAGAGGTGAGCGCTCAGCAGACCTTCTCACTCTGAAGCAACATGTCTCACCTAGCCTTTTTCGCCCACACCAACGTGTTTCACCATGGTGGCCAACCTGTCCCTATCGAATTGTCGATTGCAAACATTACGGAAAATGGTAAGGATCCAGACGTTATTTGCCTCACGGTTGACCACTTGAACCTCCTCACGACCCCCAAAGACAGCCGGGCCAACAGGTACATCAATGATTGGCTCCACCTGAAAAAGCCACCGCCCGTATCTGTGCCCTCGAATACCTGTCTTTCTGCGTCAGGGGCATGTTTTGTCACCTGGCTCAAGAAACAGAGGTCTCATCGTCGTCAAGGAATCGGACCAGCGGAAAATTTTTGAAAAGCTGGAATTTTTACAATCAACCATGGAAATGCTGCCCCATTTCCGAGATTTTAATGACTGCACTCTGCCTGACCACCTGCACGATGAGGTGCATGAGGTCTATGATATATTGAGTGCACCATGGTGAAATCCTACCGATTTGCGCGATACCTGCAGCATTTTAACAAGCTGCAGGCTGAATGCAAAAACAGACTCCTCATCTAGTACAGTGAGTGAGTAAAAAAAAAATTATACCGATAAAGAGGGGACCGAGTCGACTCGGTCCTCTTTTTTCAAGACACACACTATGCCAACGTTGGAAGGATCACAATATGCACCAGCCAATAGAAATCGTTTCACGTGACCTCATTAGAGTATAAAAGGCCAGCACTCATACCTCGGGATGCTTTTGAATGGCTAAATGTTTTTGTTAAGACTGTCAGGATTTGGAGTCATGTTTCGATCTCAAATTCTGGCAGGCTTAACTGTAAATGTTTTTAGCAAAAATCTTCAAGTCGGAAAATAAGGGGACAGTCCCTCCCCTTTTCGGGTCCATTCATACACCAAGATTGGAACCTGTGAATCGCCCCCCTTCTCACCAAGATGCATCACTGTGAATCGTCACCAAGATTGGAGGCCTTCTCACCAAGATGCATTACTGTGAATCGTCACCAAGATTGGAGGCCTTCTCGCCTAGATGCATCACTGTGGATCGTCACCAAAATTGGAGGTAATTGTCCCCTAGATTGGAATGAGGTGGTTTTTATCCCCCCTAGATGTATCAAATAACCTGTAAATCGTCACCTAGATTGAATGAGGGGTTGACCTGCCCAGTATTTCATTGGACCTGTCCAGCATTTCATTGAACCCTGTTTTCTGGGGTCTCACCCGTGACAAAATATTTTTGAGAGCTATATGAAACATTTTGTGTCCTTCATTTGACCCCTGTCTCAAACGTTGCTCTGGAGTGGAATGAAAATTTTCTCTCGGCCCTGAAAATCTTTTTTGTGTGAAATTTGAAAAAATTTTGTGTCGTTCATTATAAAGTGCTCTGTTGCATACTTTGCTTCAAACGTGAATCGAGACCCTACATTCAACGTTTGGATAAAAATTAGGTGAAAATGGACACAATTCATACAAAAAGAGCCGTTTTAACTTTCCTTTTGGATGGAAACTTTAAATGCAAGTTTTTGATAAAAAGTAGGTGAAAAATGGACAATAGTCATATAAAAGGAGTCGTTTGAAACGAAAAGGTGAGAACAAAACCAAAAATATTGTGTTGAGATCGATTCAAATGAGATGATTTTAAATGAGATGGTTTTCATTTTAAATGACATGATTTTAAATGAGATGGTTTTCATTTTTTAAATGAGATGATTTTCAATTCAAATGAGATGATTTTCAATTCAAATGAGATGGTTTCAAATGAGACAGTTTTCATGAATAATTTCAAGTGAGATGGTTTCAAAAAAGGTCGTTTTCCATTTCCAATCATTTTTTGAAAGGGTCACGGTGCTGAACTATTTTTTCGACCGAATGTATGAACCTATGGCAAGTACTGTAAAACAAGAAATGTAACTTATTTTACAGTTATTGTCATAGGTTAATGGTATAGTGATAATAGCACCGGGGCCTTCTCGACTGTATTTTATTAAATTATTTTTTATTCTTTATATATATTTTCAACATGACACTCACCTTATTATACATAAATTTATGACGTCATATACCCCTGAAACCTCAACAGTTCCTTATTATAGTAGTAACCGCGAAAATGAGAGGGTTTTATGAGAGGGTTTTGAGCAGATAAATAGGCCTGTAAAGAGTCAAGTTTTGTATCTATTTCAAGTAAATACTAGACTTTGGAGCAAAATACAACCATTTTATAAGGATTGAAATGGTTTTAAAAACATCATGAAACGGGACAAGTTGGATTCGTAAGATTTGGAATAAATGTGGAATGAAAGCCACCAGATGGTAGTCAAAGGCAGTAATACCATACATCGTTGGACATCCCGGCGTTTCAATAGAGTCCCGTCTTCTTCCAAGGGTCGAAGGATGGGATGCATCACTTAAAAGGAGGCGTTCAAAGGAGGAAATGGAGAAGCTGAAATGGGGAAAGGAGATATTGGGAGACCCAAAGGAGGTTAATAGTATAGTGATAATATCACCGGGACCTTCGCCTGTATTTTATTAAATTATTTATTATTATTATTATTATTATATATATATATATATATATATATATATATATATATATATATATATATATATATTCATCATTACACTCACCTTATTATACATAAATTTATGACGTCATACACCCGAAACCTCAAAGGTTCCTTATTATTATAGTATAAGCTACGGATTTGGGCATGTTTCGTGGGCATGTTTTGAGCAGGTAAATAGGCATGTAAAGAGTCAAATTTTGTGTACTTTTCAGGTAAATACTAGAGATTTGAAACAAAATTGAACCATTTTGAAGGATGGAAATGGTTTGACAAAAATCATGGAAATGATCGAGTTGGATTTGGAAGATTTGGAATAAACATTGGACAATGATGTATTGTGGAATGGAAGCCAGCAGACGGTAGAGATCATTCAACGTTAATTGATTGATGAAGTATTAACGTCGCACGGTTCAGCTGAACGAGGGTTTTGAGTGACGGACCACTTAATATTGAACCATGTCCATTCAACGTTGAACGGAAGTGTTTCAATAGAGTCCCGTCTTTTCCCAAGGCTCGAAGGAGGACATGCATCACTCGAAGGAGGCGTACATCGTTCAAAAAGCAAAAATCAAAGGGGCCAAGCATGAAACGAAAAAAACTTCAAATGGGAAACTCCAAATATCAAATGAGGAATGGAGAAACGGGAAACTGCCCAAGCATGCAATGAGTCAAGCATAAAACAAATCAAATATGGATTTTTTTCAAGGTAAAATAATAAATACGGTCAATGCTCACTTAGCACATAATCATTTTAGGACATGTTCAAATCCTCTACTTCTTTCTACAGACATCTCTGTATTGTCCAGCACTCTTGTGTATTGTTCTAGGAGCAAATGACCGTGCCTTACTTTTTATATTAAACATGCAGCCCAAAAATATAATCTAGACTGTCGTAAACAATACCTGTTTTGTTTCGGAAGGAAACATTGGCCTTACGGGCAAAAGAATCGTCCCGAAAAACGTAAACCATGCCACGGCATGTTTGCAACGTTTTGTAGAGGATGCCAAGATAAATGAGGAAGCGGAAGAAAATGAGACAGACGAGGAAGTATTGTGTGGATGTAGACACTTTCGACCCGTGCATCGTGGAATTCAGGGTCGTCGCAAAGACAAATTGAGCGAATACATAGGGTTTTACGATTCACTGTTGTAAAAACACGAGATGTGGGAGGAGGGGGTAACATTTCTGAATGGCTTGGGAAAAGATGTGTGGGGGATTGTTCAGCGCGATCTGAGACAAGACTTAATGTGGTTTCACATTATGGTAAAAACATGATATTTTTTATACATTTCGTAAGGGAGATGGAAATGATTCGGGATCAATGTGTCATATTACCCTTTTGGTGTCTGTGCGATGGATTGGTGAAGGGCAAAATACAACATCGACACATGATTCTGGCGTGCGAACAAGAGAGTTTGTTTGAAGACGTGTGGAAGGGAAAAGTGCGTTATGAGTTTCCAAACAGCGGTCGGGCCAAGAAATGCACCAAGATTAAAAATGCCTTTCATCTGGTGCGGAGCATAATGTACTTGAGTCAACTGAAATCCTCGTGTGACAAGGACAAGATTCCTGACAATTTGATGGATTCGGTAAATTTATCGCATTTTCACATCAATCAGCCTTGTACCAGCATAATATTGCCATTCTCTGTACCCTATTTCCAGGAGGGATAGAAAAATTATTGTTGGAGCAACTGGGCAGTAAAAATGTATCCAGTTGAGAAAAGGTGGCCAAGCGTGTACCGACCCATGGTATAATGGGAGATGGGGGTACACATCCACGTGACGGGCTGGAAGTTTTTTTTAACTGCGTGATTCCCTTCATCCGCGTGACGAGGAGCGGTTGTATCTATACGGTAACAAAAAATTGCATTTAAAGAAGTGTTCGTTTCAATGGATTAGAGACGAAATGAACGTATTATCCCGCAAACAAAATACGATGACGGTAATTAAGAAAAGTAAAAAGAGTGGGCCATGGACCAAAAGGTGATATTAAAGGCCAAACTCAACGAGATGAAAGCGAAAATGACCTGATTCAAAGGAAAAATTATATATTGAAAACCAAAGAACGAGAATGAAAACCAAAGAAAATGAGTTAAATTCTAAATTGCAAGGTATGTTACGCGAAAACAAAATTTTGAAAAGGATATTACACAACAAAATAGTGGACAGAAACTGTTCCAATCCATGGCGTTGGAAAAATCGAGTAAAAAGGTTATCTCGACCTCCTTCAGCTGTCTCTCAACTTTCTCGTTCACTCGCAAATTTTTTTCAGACTCAACAAATTTGGTGGCTTTCAGAAATGACATGGAAAAGGATTACAACCTTAAAATTTTTTTTTACAATAATTTGTTGACATTTAATTGAGCCATTTATTTTCTCATCACGTCTCGTTCGACGAAGCAACTGCCAATTTGTTTTGCCAGTAAAGATTTCGCTCCGTTATAACCTTATTTTTACTGTTTTAATTTGATTCATCATGCTTTGTTGCTTGGGTGACAAAATGTACATTTTGTCTCGGATGCATCGTAAAGAACAACACTCTTCTCGATCAGCACCATTTCCCTCTTTCACATACATTTTTGCCGTTGTATAGGATCAAATATAGTGGTGTTTCTTCCTCAGTGGACTTGAATCGTCGGTCAAGGGGAATGGCATAGTTTAAAAAACTTCCAACCTGTCACTTTGCTGGGTACAACCCATTTTAAGTGATGATTCGTGTCTTTTACACGCACGGCTGCTTCTTCTCAATTCACCACATTTTTACTCCTATTTTGCTCCAAGAGTAATTTTTCAATACCATCTGGAAATAATGTGCAGAGAAACGCACTACTATGCTCGTGCATGGGACGATTGATGTAAAAATATGAAGTTTGATCTGACTCCTTCAAATTTTTAAAAATTCTTTCATGACACGAGGCTCTTTGTCGACTTATATACGCAATTGTTCGTACCAGGTGAAATACATTCTCAACTTGAATTCATTTCTTTGCCTGACCATTTTGAATGCTATATCTAAATTTATGCTTCAAAACAAACTCGAAATGACCCTGTAGCTCACACGCTATAATCATGTACCGATGCTGTATTTTAGCAATTCCCGCCATCAATCCATCACACAAACACCAAAAGGTAGGACAACAATTTGGTTTTGAATTTTTTCCATTTCGCGGCAAAATATTTGAAACGCGTCATGTTTCACAATGACATGAAACCATTTCAAGTCTTTTTTTTTTTTTCAGATAGCATTCAACGATTCCGTAAACATCTTTGCCTAAGCCACTGCTCTCACTAAATTGCACTCCATCAATGCTCCACATATCGGGTTTTTCGAACACGGATTCGTACAAAATTGAATTGCCCATGTTTTTCGATCGACCGAGCATGTCGCGCGGATTGAAACAAAGTTTTGACAGTCACAAATTTCTTCTTCTTCTAGATCTTCATAATTCTTCACAGTAGACGCATTGTTCTGGGGGTTCACAAAGTTTTTCAAACATTCCACTTATTTAAATTTTTAACATTATAAAAAAATCTTATTACTCTGTAACAGTATTTGCAATGTATTTTTAGCAAAAATACATAACATTAAGACCATATGGATGTATTATATTAAAACTCCTAATTACGTGATTTTCCCACCATAATCTGTGCTTAGTATTTTGAATAATTTTAATGATAGACAATTCACAACATGTTTGAAGTCATGCAAATGAAAGTGTCTAAGTTCAATTTTATTAGAATTATTCGAAGTATTAAAGTATTTAACATCATGTCTCTATGTTGATTAATACAATATATATATATATATATATATATATATGTGTGTGTGTGTGTGTGTGTGTGGCAGCCAAAGCCAGCAGTCTTCGCGCGCAGGCGCAGCAAATCCAAACTAAAACTCTTGGACATTAGAGAAGAAAAAAGAGAAAAGCGAAAGAGAACGCGAGAGGTGCGCGAGCAGTATGCGTTACCTTCTGCATATCATTGTCTAGCTTATCTGTTAGACCAGCTACCTCTTTAATTAATTTTTTGTTTAATGTTAAATAAACCATAAGAAAGACAAAAGTCTTGGACCCCCCTTGTTGTCTCCCACAAATTATGGGGCTCGGCCGCGATCGATAAAATTTCGATTGTGAACCAAAGTCTGGGCAATGAACAAAAGCGTCCGTGAAGGGAGACGCTCCGCCATTTGAAACTTCGTTCAACCTGTGTAGAGGTTTGAACTCAGCATGAATACTCCGCCTGTGTAGAGGCCGGGATCGAAAAATTTCGATTTTGATCAAAGTTTGACAGTGAAAAAAAAGCCGTCCGTGCAGGAGACGCGCCGCCATTTTTCGGAAACTTCGTTCAACCTGTGTAGAGGTTGCATTCTTCATTTGAATCCAGCGTGAAAATTCCGCCTGTGTAGAGGTTGGAACCATCGACGAAAATTCCGCCTGTGTAGAGGTTGGAACTAACTCAGTGTGAATAATCCGCCTGTGTAGAGGCTGGAACTTTTAATCAACGTTTTTCTTCAATTGACTTTTCATCGAACCCCGAATATTCCGCCTGTGTAGAGGTTGGAAATATCACAAACACCTGCGAAGAGGTGTCAATTCGAACAATTTATCTGTTCAAGAACTATAGTTCATATATTACCTGCGAAGAGGTGAAATCAGTGGAATCAACGTTTTTCTTCAATTATTGGATACATCGTACGTGCGAGCAACAAGGGAGCTAGAAAAAAAGGTAGGATCTTCCATATTTTTCTAAAATGTATAAAAACGCTCTTAAAGAGGATCTCATAAGAGTTGTTGAGGATCTAGACGATACTGTGGAGAGTACGGACACCATAGCTAAACTAAAGACTAAAAATTGAGAATAGTAGTACATTTGAAAGTGATCCAGATTTCGTTAAAATTTTAATTAAAACTGTATAGATGAGAGAGGGGTATCGCAAAACGAAAGGGATTTAGAAAAACAGAAAATTGAACTTGCTAAACTACAGTTAGCAAAATTCGAAAAAGAAGTCGAACTTCAAACGGCTAAAAATAAAGCATTAAGTTTAAATCCTGCAGCTAAAGTCGAAGAGAAACAGTTCGAAACTTTAAATAAGGAAACTGCAACTCTTATTGGCATTCGAGAAGCAGAAGATTGGTTTAGGCCTATTGATTTAGCTAAAGAGTGCGATATTTATATTTCATCTAGAGGCGGATCACGTAAGGAAACTCCTATTACTTATGGATATACCCAAGACCCCTTTAAGAATATATCACAAAACCCTTAAACCAGAGATTAAAGAGAACTATCCCCAATATCTTGAAAGAGAAAATAAAAATTGATATATATGTGGTGATTCATCTCATTACGCAAGAGACTGTGAGAAGCGTTTTAAGCTTAAAGAATCTAACAGCCACATCCATAATAGAATAAACGCGAATACTTTGAAAGTCGAGAGCGAAAAACAAAATAGCGATGAGTTCGCACAACTACAATATGTAAACATTTTTGTGGAAAATCAGCCCGTAACAGCCTTGATTCATTCAGGTTACCAGATCCCAGTTTTAAATTCCTCACTAATTAGAGTGCAAAAACCTTCCGAAGAAATCATAACATTAAGCTCATGTTTTGGCGAACAGCGTATGGTAGAAGTTAAACCGATAAATCTTTCTCTTAATCAACTCTCTTCCGGTCTATGTTCGAACGGCAATATCACCGACCTTGACCGAAGAAATTATTATACATCCCAGTGTATATGCTGAAATAAAGAAACTAGCCACGCAAAGAGCGATGTTTTATTGAATGAAAGTGAATCCTCTTAGGTGCTTATGCTTATCCTAGTGCTGTTTCTTTTTCAAATGTGATAGAAAACTCTAGTTATGATTTGTCACATGTTAAAAACTTTAATACTAGAAATGATTCGAGTTCTCTAATTAAGGATTATAAATGTAATAAAAATTAAGAGTACTAAGTTAAAATTGAGTATTGTAAGAGAAAATGTTTAGATATAGTATTATGTAAGAAAGTCAATGGCGCCATGAAAACGAGTTCCGTGGAATTTATCTCCCGATCTCCTACCCCTTCACCTATGAAGAGTAAACATCGTCGGTTTGTGTTGCTCCGAAGGATCTTTTGAGCCCTGGCAGTGGAAACGGAGGAAAAGAGAAATCGTTTTGAACAGACGTCCAGAACTCTATTAGAGAGGAAAATATCGATGCGTTCAACCAAAGATCAACTCATTAAAAAGACGTTCTTATGCCTGATGGATCTGATAAAGACCAAGATAGCAGAATAAATGATTCCGTTCATCCTAGCGTACTATCGTCATCTCAGAATCATGCCCTGCCTGTGAAACACAATGTGTGTGTTGTGTGTGTGTGTTTTCCCTGTGGAACTTTCCTGATGTCGAAGAGATGCCTTCACATGATGGAGAAACTGTTTAGTTCAGCAGAATTATGATATGTTAAATCTCTATGTATTTGTCGTATAGTCCTTGTCTGTTCCGTCTTTTTTTGTATGTTTTTCAGATTCTCCTCTGGTCTCGATGAAAAAAAGGAAAAAGGACGTACCGCTGCGGACAGCGTACAGTCAGGCTGGCCGATTGTGGCAGCCAAAAAGCCAAGCAGTCTCGCGCGCATGCGCAGCAAATCCAAACTAAAACCCTTGGACATTAGAGAAGAAAAAGAGAAAAAGCGAAAGAGAACGCGAGAGGTGCGCGAGCAGGCGTTACCTTCTGCATATCATTGTCAAGCTTATCTGTTAGACCAGCTACCTTTTTAATTAATTTTTGTTTAATGTTAAATAAACCATAAGAAAGACAAGGTCTTGGACCCCTTGTTGTCTCCCACATATATATATATATATATATATATATATATATATATATATATATATATATATAGTATAATAAAATAAAAATGAAGAATTTCTAGAACCTACAGTGCTAAAGAAGGAAGAAATTGAAATTCACAAAACATAACAAATGTAGATACAAAAAAGTCTTTGGACTAAACTGAAGATGTATTGTGATTTCTAAAGCTGTGTCACTGAATTAGACCAGCAATTTAGGTTAGCAATGCTTTATGGATTCAACCTTCCCTGTACAACAGATATTTTCGACATAATAGGAAAAAAAATTAGAGCCATGTTTAAAAAGTTAGGGACTATTTCTACCACGTGGATGATGAACCTGACAATATAGTAAAATAAAAATTAAAAAGGAGAAAAAAAATGAATCCTCAAGGAGAGGAATAATAATAAAAAATATATATAAAAAAATTAGGATAAAAAACTTACATGTAAAAATAAAAAGTTTTTTGGAAATCAAAAAGTCTACATCTACTAAAGTCTACATCACGTGGATCTTCTACATTAAGATCCCACGTGAAGTGACTTAAAGGATTGGAACAACAACACAAGAACGAAAAACCGTTGAGCCACCTGGATAGTTATTTTACAAGTAAACTAACCACTTAAGTATTTTAAATAAACAAAACATAAGAAATTTTAAATAAAATATTGAACAAGGTTAACAATAGATAATATCAAATAGAAATATATTTAAAAGTAAATTTACTTGGATAATTATATACTAGAAAGTTATATTTCAATTAAAATAAGCATCTCTTAAAATATTTTTTTAATTTTTTTTAAAAATTAAACTAAATAGAAGAAATTTAAATAAAATATTGAACTAAGATAAAAATAGATTTAATTTGAAATAGAAATATATTTAAAAATAAATTTACTTGATAATTCTATTTTAAACAATTATTGCAAAATTTCACAAAATTACTATGTTTTAAAAAATGTTATCAGTAACTATCATCATTATCATAACTGTTATCATTGTTTCTTTTTATAAAATGTAGGATAATATTTCTAAATATTGATAGGTGTAAGTTACTACCCCAGAAACGCATTTTTATAATGTTAAAATCAAATGAGTCTCTTTTATTTAAAATATTACTTAATAGCAAAATTATTCTAACGTTTAATTGAAGGTTCAAAAAGTTAGCTGACTCATTATTATAATTAGTTTTTAATAATTTTAAATAGTGGGGATATAATAATTAAAGCTAGAACAAAGTCTACTATATTACTAAATATACTTAAGTCATCTATGTATCTAAAAAAGTAACAAGATCCATAACTAGTACTTTCATTTTCGTAAATATACAATTAAATATTTGCTAATCAGTTGCTAGATGGTCCACCCTTTGTGGTAAACCTTTAATTTGCTGATAATGAGTGGTATTATGGAAAATATAAGTGAGTTTCTTTTTTAATACTAATTCAATAACAGAAATATATATTTATCATATTTTTTATTATCTTATTCAAAAAATATTTGCTATGTGCTATTTTAAGAATCTTAAACATGTCTTCTATATCTATGGAGTTAAATATATATATATATGCATTTATATTTCACCTTTTACACATAATGTATGTCAGTGTTTCTCAAACTGTGGGGCACGATAACCCTTGAGGGGAGCGCGAGCATATTGAAAATATAAAAGGTTAAAACAATTATTTTTTGGAATGAAGTAAACAAAATGCTTTCTGACAAAATAAAAATATACATTTACACTGATATAATTTATATACAACATCCTGTTTTCCACTTTCAAACGCTCATTAGCTATCTTTGATCCTAAACAAAATAAAAAAAAAAAAGATAGTTAGCTTGCTTTGTTGTAATCCCACGATGAGAGATTTTTTTTTATTACGTGTGTTGTGTAACCCTAAAATACTACTTTTGATTATCATCCCTTTGACCTTCAAACTTACTGGTATGTTTAACTCCGTCTCCTTTTCTTTTAGAAAGTTGCAAATAATATTTTTTCTGCTGCTTTTTCCCCATATAAATGAGTTTTATGATATATGGATATGCATATTTAGCACTTTTGAAGGATTATTAGGCCAAGGTATATTTTTAAGAGTAATCTGAAACATATGATGCATAATAAAAAAACGTTTTACGCAATTATTTTTTTTAGAGCTGACGTCGATGTTTTTGTATCGAATACATTTTTTTACATGGGAGCGGTCGCATGAGGCGCTGAATCACCCAAATTCTGGTAAAACTGTTTATTCGTTAACAGTGACCTTGACAGTATCCTTCGATATGACAGTCTTAATGGAAACTAAAAGGAATTTTTGTCACATGTATAGAGGGGCAAACGGTTTCTTTACAATCAAGGTACTTGTTTTGGTCGTTCCCTGCACGACCACTTTTGTTCAAAAATATTTTCTATGAATATGCTATACTTTCCCCTATAACCCTAACTTTCCCCCTAACTTGTGGTTTTAATTGCTGTGTTGTACAACTTATTATGGTTTATAGATGTAAATGAGCAGAATATAAAAAATGGGTATCTGTGATCTCTCTATTGAAGGAAGATGAAAAACTGATCAAGCAATTCAAGAACCTGATGAAATAATGCATATTAATCGTGATAGCGAAAGTAAATATGACAAAAGCGATAGACATGAAACGTTTGAGTTGAATTTAAATTTTCAAATGCTGCCTAAAGAACTCTGTCAAGAAAACTAAGAAGCCATAAATGTAACACTTCACCTTGTCAAAAAAGACACAAGCAAGAAAAGGTTCAGCATGCTATTTGTAGATCATCAAAGAACAGCAAAAATTACAATAACGTGAGCAAAATATGACAGTTTTGATTGCAAATAACGTTCTTGTATTGCTAGGGAAAAGTGTCTGTGATTTATGTTCTTTATTAAGGTCACACACATTTGAAACAGTTTCTTTAGTTTTATTGGATTTTTTTTTTTCAAATCATCAAAGAAAAATTAAAAAGTCCTTGAAAGTAGGTAAGTATATTTTCTCTTAATTAAATTATTCACTGGAATTGTGATTTTATCGTGCATAGTAAAAATAATTATATAAAAAAGGTTTGGGGTGACTTAGTC
This sequence comes from Trichonephila clavipes, assembly GCA_019973935.1. Taxonomy (NCBI): domain Eukaryota; kingdom Metazoa; phylum Arthropoda; class Arachnida; order Araneae; family Nephilidae; genus Trichonephila; species Trichonephila clavipes. The sequence continues at coordinate 4,886 of BMAU01010882.1, read as the reverse complement.
ACACTGCGTGACTCTTAACGTTAGTGTGGAGTGGGCACCTGCTCCCGGGTTAAAACATTTTGAAGGTTTCTCGCTTTAAATGTTAAAAATAACACAATTATTCTTCATTGAGTTTTACTTTCGTTTTCCTATTTAGTATTAATTCTAAATGCTAATCCTGTGAGGCTTAAAATTACAGTTCGTTTTAAACTATTTATAATAGGAACATTCATTTAAAAATCATTTTATATTTTTGTATGTATTGTTGTGCACTTTGGTTTTACTCTCCTTACAATTAAGCTATTATATCAAGAATAATGTATTATTTTAAAAAATAATCGCAATACACTTCTGCCAGTGTACTTCTAAATGTATCAGTACTGCACAATGTATTTTATAACTAATTTATTAATACTAATTTCATAACAAGTTTAATTATTATTAGTGACTTCCATGGGCTTGTCTTGCAGAGCAAAGATTTTCAAATTAAGGCTTATTATTAGAAATTGACACTCTGAGTTCTTTTCTATATTTAGCTTAGATCTATATTTTGTCTTCAAAGCAGCCACCACAGAAAATCCGGTTTCACAAAGGTACGATGTTGAAAATGGTAAAAGTATACGAAACTCTTTTTTTTCAGTGCAGAAAATTAATCATCTACTTCTGCCCAAAATTGAAAGAGAGTTTTATTACAAAATTGCCCTTTAATTTCGTCTCTGGATGTGAAATCTATGAAAATTTCTTCTTCGGTAGTTGAGAGCCCCTTCTGGGGTATTTTGAAATGGATCTCTAACTCATTCGTAACTTGCTATCAAGTTGTCCTCAGCAAAAAATATTTTTTTAAATATTTTGCCAACATAGCTAAATGATATTCAATAGCTTTATGAACAACTTCCACATGTTGTTCTTCAGTTTTGTAAGTTTTTACACATTTATCCACATTTTCAAACATTTCTAGTTTTTTTTTTTTTTTTTTTTGCTTTTAAATATTTCGGCTCCATAATTCTAATTTTCACAAAAGGCATTAATTTTATCACTCGTGTCAAACATATGTACATTTGATCCTTGAGAAGTTGAAGATTCTCAATATATTTAATTTCTCAAATATATATCGACTAAGTAGCTCAAATTCATCAGAAATAAACCATCTCGAAATTTCTCAGCTTCCGGTAGGTTTTTCTTCTCTAGAAAATGGTAATTTCATTTCTTAATTCATAAACACGTTGCAAAAATTTTCCGTGTGATAACCATCTTGCTTCGCAATAAAATAGCAACGATGAATGCACTGTGCCCATGTCTTTGCAAAGTCCAGAAAAGATTCTTGATGTTAGGGCCTCATTTTTATGTAATTTACTAGTCACAACTGTCATTAGCACAATATTCAGACCAGGACTCATTTCTTTGGAAGCCAGAGCTTCTCTGTGGATTATGCAATGAGTCCAGATGCACAGTGGAGATTTTTGTTTCACAAGTGCTTGTATACTTTTAAATCTTCCTGACATTGTACGAGCACCATCGGTGCATATTCCGACACAATTTTTCCACTCTATATTTGCCTCGTTTATAAAATTATTTAAGATATCAAATAATGCTATTGCTGTTGCTTTTAAGTTTTATTGGTTTGCACAAAAAGTAGTTCTTCTACTGCTGACATACCTTCCCAAAATCCAATACGCAATGAACTGAGCATCTTTATTGCTATCTGTTGCCTCGTCAAGCTGAATTGAAAACAATTTATCATGCAACTTACCAAAAAGCTGTTGCTCTACATCTTCAGCGATATCATCAATTCGACGAGAAACAGTATCATTTGATAGGGGTATGGACTGCAACACTCTTTGGCAAAATTGTCTCCAAATATAGTTTCTACGATTTTAATTGCTGCAGGCAAAATAAGCTCTTCGGCAATAGTGTGAGGCTTTTTTACATCTGGCTATTTTATATGATACTTTGTAAAAAAGTAAGTAAAGCTTTTTCATTCACTGACAAAGTTTTTTTTAAAAATGTTTTTTGTTTTTCATATGATTTTTAATTTTGATTCAAAGAACTCTCGAGGTTTGTTAATGTACTCACAATGAAGCGTTTCGAAATGTCTTTTAAGTTTATTAGGTTTCATACTGTCTGCTGCCACTATTTTTGAGCAAATAACACACAGAGACTTTTCTTCTCTATTTACTTCAGTAATGGTAAATCCAAAATTCAAGTATTCTGAGAATATTTCCTGATTTAATTTTTCGAACTATGCTCGTCTGTGCACTTGCTGATGCTTTATTATCGTTGAATGTTCGCTTATGACTTAAAAATTTATCCATCATTTTTTTGTTCCAATCTTCTGCAGTAATACTTAGTAGCGTGAATTACAACTAAGGTGCAAATTATAAATGTACATTCAAGATAGATTTGGTATCTATAGAAGCATCGAATTGACCAAGACTGACTGAATTGTATGAGGTAAAGCATTATTACATGTTTTGCGCAGACGTCCGATAGTTTGGCCAGACTCACGCAGACGCTCGCAAGAATGCCAGACGTGATGGATATGATAGAGCACAACATAAAGTAGACTATTTTTCAATTTCTACTACAAAGTTCACTCTCTCATATATATCTTGTTCAAATTTTCAATCGTTGATAAAATATTTCTATTCATTCATTCAAGTTCAAATACATTTTTAAAAACTTGTAGTGGGTGACACTTCATGTTAATACAGTTCTTTCAAATTTTAATTCATTAATTAAATTAAAAATGAATAAATAGTAACAAATAGAATAAATAGTCCAAAAGCATTTATAGAAAGAAAACTTTTCGTGTTGTCCCCTATAACGCAATGGATAGCGCGCTGGGCTTTAATCTGAAGGGACGGTAGTTCGAATTCCAACTCAGATGGCCTAATTTCTGAGAATGTGTGTGATTTCTTCTTTACTTTACACACAACAACAACACTATTTTCTTAAACTAATTAAATTTAATTAATGAATAAATAGTAACAAAAAAGAATAGTCCAACACCTCATATATAGAAAGGAAGATGAAAAATTGCAAGGAAAATCGCTTTCTTGTCGCTTAACATTGTGATTGTGTCATATGTATTACATATTTGTATTAATTGTAACTATTTAATAAAAAAAAAGTAACTAAAATAAGTTTTTCTTTGTTGGCCTAAGTAGGAATTGACGTACAAAAATTTATTTTTTATATTACTTGTTCTAATGACATTTGTACTTTTAGAAATGCATGATGGAAGAAATATATCTTTAATTAAATGTCATTTTGCAATCTGTTCCAATTTAAAAAATAAGAGAAAGGAAAATAACATAACATTATAATTATCACTTTAAAGTAATTTGATTAAAATATATATTACTTAAAAGCAACGTATACAAAATTTAATACTCAAAAGTGCATTATTATTGCATTCAGTGCATTATTATTTGAGGGGGCGCTATGAAATTATGATTGAAAATTGGGTCGCCAATAGTGAAAGTTTGAGGGAAGCACTGATATATGTCCTTATAATCCGTTTCTTAGAATACTTTTTATGTTTATTAACATGTTTAAATGTGTGTGTTTTTAGCCTAAGTGCAACATAATCTTCGAAAAATATTTCCAGTTTTGATTGTATTTAACATTGTGAACCCAATAAAAGTAAAAAGTTTATTTGTCTCTTTACTGAAAAGTTTTCTTTGGTGCTTGTAAATACCAATAGTAGATCTTTTAAAATTTATTGATTAAGCTGTGCGCTTTAGAATACATTTATTTATTATTTAAACAACATCTATACTAGAAATCGAAATAAAAAAGTCGCTGTATTTATTATGATAATTTTGCCTTGTGGTTAGAATGAATGGGCAACCGAATATTGTTAAATATTTAATTTGTATTAATTTTCATTAATTTTAACTTCATTAATTTTCCTTCAGTATTTTTTTTTTCTTTCCTACTGTATAAAATAATGAACATGAAATAACAAGCACATATTTTCTTCATGTCTATTTTTAGATATTTTATAAGAAAGTCTTCATTATTATTTTTTTCAAAAGGGGTTGTGGATTGGCAATTGTCATTACAGATCTAGTACATTTGCTGGAAGCTGGTACCACTTTTTACGGTGGCACCATATACGTGGATATCAATTACCAAAATGTAATTTTCACGCCCAGTTTCATCTCTAGAGGAGGAACCTAAGATCTGACAATGGCAAAACTGTACTAGAATTTAATTTTGGTCGAGAGCACGAAAGCGAAACAGGTGCTCTAGAGATCTGAAACATGCCACACAATTATACGACATGCACTCTGTCATGAAAAATCCGCCGACTTGTGCCGGGGTCGAACCGAAAACTTTGGCGTACCAACCAAACCAACTACGGCACAGACCCAACCGATAAAGTCTGTATTATAAGATTATACTGTAAATATGAGAAGATTGTACAAATACTTTTTGTTACTTGTTATTACAATTAAGATGGATTTACATTCTTTATTGACTACAATCTTTCGCAAAAATCAATTTGAAAAGGATATTTAATGATTTCTAATAAATAATACTGTATTCTAAGAGCACAGAACTTATAAAAAAAATTCAAAATATAATATAACATTTGAAGAATACTAATAAAATTCATCTTTGATGCATATTTCATAAAATTATGTAATTAGAGTTAATAAAATTAATTATACCTCTATTCGAAAGAATTCATGGGTAATGATTTACAAAACAAGTAATTCATTCCAAAAAATAAAATGTAGCTGAGTTTTCTTTAGAAGATTAAATATCTTTAACTTGACGTAAAAGTTAATTTTCGAACTATAAAAATATGTTTTATCTCAGAATCAATGCGTATCGTATTTTAATTTTTTTAATAATTTAATTAAAATTAATTATGGTATGAAAATGCTGGGAAGTTC
>BMAU01010876.1:0-59494 GCA_019973935.1 Trichonephila clavipes | reverse complement strand
AAGGGTGACCAGTAAGGTCCAGAGGAGAAGGTTTCCAGAAGCCCAGCCCGTACAGCCAGAATCGAAGCAACAGGCAGAAGTATAAACACAAGGGTCACCAAGAGCCGGAGTAGGAGCCGAGGAACAGACGATCCAGCCTCAAAGTCCATGACCAGATCGAAACTCCAGACAGCAATAACGCCAGGAGATGAACGGAAGACCAGAGAGTAGGACTAGACGTCCTCGTTGGAGATGTCAACGACAAAAGAAATCATTAGCCAGGTTGTATTGTTTCATTATTTTTTAATTCCTACTATTATAGCTTACACTTTCTATTTATTTATTTATTTATCTTGGTGGAATTTTCAATCATTAATAAAATAAATTTTAAAGCGCTCAATTGAGCTGAAATTTTATATAAATCGCTATTTAAGATGACAGTAAAGTAATTTAATTATACTTAATAAAATTATTTGATTAAAACTAATTATTTAAAGAATTACAAGGACCGCTACGTTGACATCATTTTTGGCGACTTGTGTCAAAACTTGAATAGGTTTTTTTCTCCCGTTTTAAAGCATACAGATGAACGGACATTTTATATACACGACTGTTTTGGATGACAATACGATACTGTAATGATAATTAAAAAAATAATTACAATTTAATGTTGTGATTGTATCATATGTATACACATATTTATATTAATTGTAACTATTTAATGAAAAGAAGCTAAAATAAAATTGATCTTTGTTGATCTAAGTAGGACTTGACTTAAAAAAATATATTACACTTGTTCTTTAGCCTTTTGAGAGCTGAAGAATTTTTTTGTACCGTATTTACTAGAGTCTTAGCCGTAGTGTTTTCTAAAGTTAATGCTTCTAAACATCGGGTGTGACTTAGAATCGAAGAAAAATTCATTGAATGAAGCAATTAGAGCAACTACAGGTTCATGTATGTATTTAAAAGTTTATAATATAGTAATTTAACTAGTTATTTACTTATTAGTTTATTTTAATTTCATAAAATTTTATATATATTAACTACAGTCGACAAAATGATTATTTGTACACCACTTTTTTCTTCGTTTTTGATGAAATAAATACCCATATTTTAGTTGCGAATTAATCATGCATTTCTTTAATGCGTCCAATTTTTGTATGCAAATTATTTTTCCTTTTAAGTGTAGGAGTAAAGTGTAATCCGGAAAAATGTGAAAAATCGTTTCAAAAAGAGTATTTGTACAGAATCCTTTTGGTGTAATATGGCAAAAGTTTTGATTAAACTTTTTAGTTTCAACTTAATTTTTCATACGTTTTTCTTAGTTTATCGATAGTATTTAAATAGTTTGATTATATATAAATTTATAGATATAAACTTGAAAATGGCTCCTAAAATCAAAGAAATTTCATTCGATATGAGAAAACATATTACAGAGCTCCATAGAGAGGAAAAATCTTTCCGGGAAATAGGAAAAACTTTAAAACTGTCATTTATAACCATTGGATACATTGTAAAAATGTATTTAGAGACCGGCAGTGTTGAAAATAAACCCAGATCTGGTGATCCGCGTAAATTGACTTCTAGAGCTCAACGAATGATTGTAAGATCAGCAACAAATAAACCAATGGGATCAGTTCAAAATATTGTCAATGAACTTCTGTCATCATGTAACTGTTCAGTGTCTGCTCAGACAGAAATGTAGTGCACAGCGCTGGTCTGAAAGCCAAAATACCCAGAAAAAAACCTTATATTAGTGAAGTAAACAGGAAAAGACGTCTAGAGTTTTCCATGAAGTACAAAAATGAGCCCATGGATGTTTGGAAAACGGTTATTTTTTCTGATGAGAGCAAGTTTGAGACTTTTTCAACACCAAGTATTCGAGAAATTTTGAGAAAAAATAAAACAGCTCTTGAACACAAAAATGCACTTCCAACTTTAAAACACGGTGTTGGAAAGGTTATGGTGTGGGGATGTGTAGCTCATAATGGAACGGGTAACTTAGCATTTATTGACAATAAAATGAATACTTTATCTTATATCGATGTGCTGCGGCATAATTTGTGAGATAGTGCTAAGAAATTGAGCACATGGAGAACACTTTTATATTCCAACAAGACAATGACCTTTAGCAAACCTACTAAAATTACTAAGACCTAGTTTCTTTATCATGCTCCAAGGCGACTTGAATCACCTCCACAATCTCCAGATCTTAATCCTATAGAAAATTTATGGATGCATTTGGACACTGAAGTTCGGAAAAAATGTAACAAGTAAAGAGAACTTAAAAGAAAAACTTCAAGAAGTTTGGAACTCCATTGACACAGAACTCTCAAAAAAAAATGAGTCAATGCCATGGCGTCTTGAAGCAATTATAAAAGCCAATGGACTGTTTACAAAGTATTGACTTTTCATTACATTGTTGCATATGTTTTGTTAATGTTTACTAAGCAAGTGTACAAATAATTTTGTATAATTCTCTTTTTAAAAAATTCACTTATTTAAAATAAATGCTTATTTTATTTTTTATTGTGAAAGAATCTTTTTTTAAAACAATTTAAATGTATCTTAATAACTTTTAGTTATATTACTTAATTTATTTTTGAAGAACATATAAAATTTTAAGTGTACAAATAAACATTTTGCCAACTGTATTTTACGCCATTTTTTACGTAAGCTTGAGAGTTCGAAGTAGATTCGGTGGCCGCGGTAGCCGAGTGGTATAGGTATCGGACAGTGGCTTGCTTTGTCACGGGTTCGAGCCCAGTACCACTAAAGACCCGCCGTGTGGGGCAGCGATGCACGTTAAATCTGTCGAGAGCTGAAACGTCCTCCCGTTGGTGTGGTGTGGTAGTTAGGAGAAAGTGGTGCCAGCTCAGGTGTCGTCCACGTCACTTGACCATGGTTCAAAATTACGTGGTCCGTCGCCCAAAGCCCTCGTGTAGCTGAACAGTGCGACGTTAATATACAATCAATCAATCAATCGAAGTAGATTCGAATAAACACGGTATATTTTAAAAGTGAGGAACAAAAATCGTAGTCATTTATTTATTGGACAATAATATAAATGATTATAATTAACTCTAATTACTATGTGACAAGCCATTCTGACCACCAAAATATATTTTTTCTCACTTATTACAAAAATAATGATTTGCTGCACACACTCCTTGAATTTCGCTTTTACATATAGCGCAAATTAAGTTGGATCGGTTAATTCTGATATATATACATTTTTTTTTTACTCCATACCTCACACTCTGTGGCAAGTTTCACTTAGACAATTATTCTAAAGAAATTTTTTTACTTATTGGTAGTCTCTCTGTGGTATTTTTGCTTGCTAACCATTCCTCCTCCATAGCATCAATAATGTTCGACGTAAACTGCAGTCTAGCTATTTTTTTATCAAGATAATTTACGGAATATATTGTATAAGTGTTTAGCATTATTTTGACGAAACATTAAAAACAACTTTCATCTGGTATTCGAGAGTTCATAGTTCATCGAGATATGCACATAACATTTTTCGGATTTTCTCTTGTCCTTATAGATTCTGATGATGATTTTAAGGTAGTTCAACAATTAATGGGTTCAAAAATACTAAGAAGTGTTTTTCCTAATTTGTTTCCTTAACATGTCTAGAATACGGTGGTAAAATGATTTTTTTATAAAATTCGAAGTCGTTATAAAATGCAGGTGTTAGGAAAGCATCTATTCGGAATGCTAAGTTAGGATTTTCATTGTTTCAATCGCGAACTTTAAACGCGTTTTTCTCAAAATTGTGTTTTTCAAACTTCCCTTTATTATGCTTCAAGAACGGTTTGTACGAATGACTTCAAATTTATACGGTTGACTCAGCACAAATATACGCACGAAATGAACTACGATCATTCTAATATTCAAATTATTTTTATTTTTATAACAAAATCATAACCCCCCCCCCATTAAATTCAAAACCTTTTCTTCAGAAGTGTACCAAATATGATATTTTCAATTGAGTGTAGTCCATACATATTCTGTGCATTTAAGTTTATAGATTAAAAAAATCTGTTATTTTTTTTTTTAATTTCAGATACACCGATCAATCGTAATCGTGGATGCAGTGAGTGTTAATGTTTTCGTGGCGGATGTATTCACAGCGCTATATCTTTCGTTCTACTGGATATTTTTAGCTAAACATTTATATACATACTATTAAAATACGCATACATAAATGATAAAAACTGAATGTTCTATCTTTTTACTGGTCGTCAAAAAAAAAAAAAAAAAAATCCCTAAGAACGCTTAAAAAACAGGCCGTTTACTACTATTTAAAACTTTGTTTTTACATAGTATCATTTTCTCTACCGTACACCAACCACTTAATGTTGTGATTCTGTCCTATGTATATACATATATTTATATTAAGTGTAACTATTTAATAAAAAGTAGCTACAATACAATTTTTCTTTGTTGATCTAAGTAGGAATCAACTTATTTTTTTTTTATAACTTGTGTTATAGTTAAAACCACAATTGTGAATGGAATCAATAAAAACTGCAATTGATATGAATACAACTGCTGTCAATTGATGCGAAAACTGCACTAGACAGCAGCGTGATAGCGCTTCTCCACAACTTAGGCTTACGACAAGAGCGAAACGCCACCGCACTCAAACGGTTAAACATTTCTTATCATCGCTTTATCGATTTTACATCAGGAGGGTTGTATCCGTAAAAACTTTGAAATTTTCGCATAACATCAAAGGGCTAATCCGTTTAGTGAAACCAAATTAGACACATTGGGCTTCCTCTGGAGTTGACGCCATTTCATTTGAAAATGACTTTTTTTTTCAATTCCTACTATTAGCTCGCACTCTCTACATATTTATTTATTTATTTGTTTTTTTTCATTTTTTGTTTATTTATTTTTTTTTCTTGGTGGAATTTTCAATCGTTAATGAAATACACTTTAAAGCGCTAAATTGAGCTGAAATTTTATACACATGATTATTTTAGATGACAATACAATAATTTAACTATAATTAATAAAAATTAATGGATTACAACTAAATTATTTAAATAATTACAAATACAGCCACGTTGGCATAATTTTTTGGTGAGTTAGCGACCCTTTTGTCGACTTATGTCAAAACTTGAAAATGTTTTGTTTCCCCTCGTTTTAAAGCATTCAGTTGAACTGAAATTTTACACCCACGATTATTTTGGATGACAATACGATACTTTGATGATAATTAATAAAAATTAATTACCAATTAATATTGTGGTTCTGTAATATGTATATATACATATTTACATTAATTGTAACCATTTGATAAAAAGAAGCTAAAACAAAATTTTTCTTTGTTGATCTAAGTAGAAATTGACTTAATTTTCTTATTTATTATTTGTTTTTACAAATGTGCTCCTGAGTATTCCTGCCATCTATTGCAGAAAAAAAAACTACTAAAATTGACTTATCCAGAGATGCAACAATTACATTGTTGTATAAACACGTTCGCTGCCAGCAAAATTGAGGTGATCATACTCAGAAGGCGAATTACAAAATAGTGTTTTATTGATGAAATACGTTCCTTACATTTTAGCAGAAAAACGGGAAAACTTTTCATTTTCATGTTTCAATTTTTTCTAGTAATTTTAATATTTCACCTTCAGTCACTTTTCTATTTACTTTTCTTTTCTTATGTAATATTTATAACGTCCACCGTTTTTAAAAACAGATATAAAAAATTAAACACAACATTTAAAAACTAAGCAAATATATTTTTAAAAATAATGCTTCACTAACATGCCTCAAAAAACTTTTCTTTCAATCTCCAAAGTCGCACTAAAAATAAAGCATATAATTTATCATAGTCGATCGTCGTCCAAGAACGGCACCGGCATACGATATTGCGCTATGCTGAAGCACCAGCGCGTGAATGGACTAAATTCTTGTGACGTCATAGTTACATGATAACTCAGTCACGTATTTTCAGCCAGTCAGCTCATAAATTAATCCGAGGTAATAATTTTATCATAAACGTAATCGCGCGTTCCCAGCCAATGGGCTCAATTCATGTGAAGTCTTAGTCACATGATAGTGAAAGACACGTTATTCAAGCCAATCAATTCAAAAACTCATGCGACGTCATAGTCACACGATAAAAATTATCTAGTGTTTTCAGCCAATTAGTTCACGCGCTCCGGTGTTGCTCTTTGCTGAAACTTTCTCTTAAAAAGTACATATGTGTACAAAATGCATTTTATTTAAAAGTATAGATATAAAACAGGATTTATTTTTAATTTAAGAAAATATTTTTGAATAATTTTTTCCCCCTAACATTTAAACATCTTTACCCTGACATAAAATTTAAAATTGTATCTGAGTTTTACAAATCTAACAACAAGTACAATTAGTTTAATGTTTGTTTTGAATTCAAAGAAATACACGTGTTTGTTTTTATCATGTGACTTCATGAATTGAGCCCATTAGTTCATGTGCTTTACCGTTGCCGACTTTTGTTTTTTGCAGAAACTTTCTTTTAGAAAGTGCATATTAACTAACGATATAATAATGTGCTCATAGTTAAACAAAATACACTTAAGAATACTTGGTACCCAAAAAATCACAAACCTATCGTTTTTTTTTCATTTAATCTTATTCTTTGCATTATTATCTTTCGATTGATATATCACTTGTGCATGTCGGAAAGTTAGAAGTTTAATAAAACTTCATTTGAAAACAAATTAGGCAATTCAGCCACACCCCCTTTTTAGAAAAATAAAGCTAAAAAATGCGTTATGATAAAAAAATCTATTTTATAAATAGAAATAATAACTATAAAAAGAATGTGTAGTATTAAAAGCAGAATATTTCCGAGGCAATACAATAACGTAATTTTTCTTCCTTGTGAAATTTGTGCAAGTAAAATTTTTAAATTAAGGCATTTTATATTCATAATTTTATAATTTCAGTTCTTATTCCCGATATATTTTTCATACAAATGTAATACTTTAATATTATAAGAAGAAAAACAGCTAAAATTTCTGTCGTGACAGAAAAAAATTTTTTAAAGTTTTTCTTGAGTTTTCTTGTGCAATTAGTACTCTCTAAAAGTTGATCATTTATAAAAATGTGTGGGTTGAAAACATATGGAAATGCAATTATTTTAAAGAAATACGTATAAGTAATATCTTAAAGTGGGTTTTTAAGTTTAATTAAGCTTATAATAATTATTTTTTGAGAATTATAAACTTTAAACCTGTTTTTCTCAGTTTGTGTTTTTCAAAATCTTAGTGCATTCAAATTGCTACTCCTTCGACAATTATTTACCAATCACTTCAATTTTTTCCTGCGTGTTAAAAATAAAGCATGTAATAAAATTAGGGATCCGTTTTTGCTATAAACTGAATACTTTTTTAAAAAAATAAAATGTAAGACATGTTGGCTTTTCCGTTGATTTTTAGCCTGTATATCAACATTTTATTTTTTTTCTCAAAAACGAATGATGTTATTCTAAAATAGATCCCTAAAGTAGTTAAGCACATCCATAAGAATATTATAAAAAAAATTCAAGTCAAAAAATTAATTTTTACAAAAGGAGTAGGATTTTAAAATTTTCCCAATTTTCTTCAAAAATTTATATTTTTAAAATTGTGTGAATAATATATGAAAATTTTCATCTGGTAACATTTTCTTGAATAGAAACATTGTATAAAATGTTAAAATATAATTTTTAAATACGTAAATAAAGAAGTTTGCTCAAAGGGTGCCAAGTCCCCTTAATTTAAAAGCATTCGTATAATTCATATGTAAGTTTTTTTTTTCAATTTTGGAAATTGTTTGAAGAATTTTAACACGTGAACTCCTAGCACAATTATCTAATTTTACATGTTATCTAAACTTTACAAGTTAAACAACTAGTATGTCAATTTTAACTAATGGGAAAAACGTGATTGCCCCTTTATCATGCGACCATCATGAATTAAGTCCATAGGTTGATTGATTGAAAATTAACGTCCGACTGTTCAGGTACACGGGCGCTTTTGGCGACGGACCACGTAATTTTTAACCATGGTCAAGTGACGTGGACGGCACCTGAGCTGGCACCCCCTCACCTAACTACCACACCACACCAACGGAAAGACGTTTCAGCTCTCAACAGATTTAACGTACATCGCTGCCCTACACGGCGGGTCTTTAGTGGTACTGGGCTCAAACTCGTGACAAGGCAAGCCACGATCCGATACCTATACCACTCGGCTACCGCGGTGATCTTAGTCCATAGGAATGAATGTGTTAAACGATTATTTTTTGTAATGAGATTTTAAAATCCCAGTAAGACATTTGGTTTACTCTATGTAATTAGATTTTTTTATAAGTGTGAGAACTTTAACAAAAGTGTAACTATGGTTAGTAAATTTAAGCACAGGATATCAATTGTGTATCAAGAAGTACTAACGTATGTAATGTACTTTATCTTATTAATACGTAGGCTGTTCAATAAATAATAACACCAATTTTACTGCCGCAAAACCACTCATCGTAAAGTTAATTTCTGTGGCATAAGAAAAGTTTGTTGTTTCCATTAACAAAAGCTACAGATAGATGGTGTGTACAGCCTCGTGTTTTCGAGTATCACGTGTTCGAACTGAAGCGTGTTTGTGGGCGCTTACGAGACGCGTCCAGTTGTCGAAATGGAAGAAAAAGTTTGCAAAAGTCAACATCGGAGACCTTTGATATGATACGATAAGATTAAAGACTGGAGCAATAGGGCAACAATATCTTAAGAAGCTGTATCACAATAGATGAAGCTTGGTTGAATTACTATGATCCAATCATAAAACAACAAAGCATTGAATGGAAACATCCATCTTCACCTACTCTCAAGAAAGAAAATACCATAGTTGTGACCATAATTTTTTTATTGTGCAGGAATTGTGTATCAACACGATGTCTAACCCTGTACTACCATAAGCGACTCGTACTACACTAATGTCCTGCGAACAATGGTACAGCACGTTAAAGCAGTGCTTCTCAAACTTTCAATACTGGCGCCCCCCTTTTCAATCACAATTTTTATCGCGCCCCCCCTTATACATTAATAATGCACTTTGACAGTAAAGCTACAATACGAGATCTTAATTATAAACCATACAAATTACTAACATAAGTATTAAGTTTTGAATACTACTCTTTTAAGCAAAAAAAATTAATTAATTAAGTAATTAGAAGTTCCTTTATAAGAAATTAAAACATTCTTGATATAAAAGCTGTATTGTAAGGAGAGTAAAGCCAGGTGCGCGACAATGTTTACAAAAATGTAAAATGTTTTCTTTTCAAAATGATTGCTCAAATTATAATTAGTTTTAAGCGAATTTTAATTTTAAGCCTCACAGAATTACCATTAATATTTGATGTTAAATAATGAACAATAATATAAAATTCCGATGAAGAATAATTGTATTATTTTTAATATTTAAAGCAAAAAGACTTCAACATGTTTTAACCTGAGAACGGGCGTGCACTCGATACGGTCGAGTGGGATTATTGAGTCACCGCAATCTTTTTTCTTATAATTATTTTATTGTACACGATACAAATCGTTAATCCAGTGAATAATTTAATTAAGAGAAAGTTTACTTATCTACTCTGAAGGACTTTTCAATTTTTCTTTCGTAACAAATAAACAGTTTTGCCAGAATTAACAATTTCGTGATCTGTGTGTCCCGTGCGACCACTTCCGGGTAAAAAGTGTATTCATTATGATAATATGTATGTTACTGCTAAAAACAATTGTTATGCTTTATATGTTTGAAAATACTCATCTTGATCTAAGTCTTCGCACAGTAATCCATGGAAGTGTGTGTGTGTGCTCTCCGTGGTTTTCCAAATATCATTAAACTGTTTTGCATGGAAAAAAGCGCAACAGAGAAATACATTACTTCCAACTTCCTTAAATGATAAATAAACACATAAGAGAGGGGTCAAAACTAATTGTGCCAATAACTTAGAAGGTCAAACAAATTACAGCTATAATGTGCAGTATTTCAAAAATAATGACAGTGATGAATTTTTTCTGTTCCTAAATTTTTTCCATTCTGGATCTGGGATCTGTTTTTTCTCTGAAAGAGTAGAAAGTTAGTTTTGTAAAAAAGAAAACTTATTAAAAACTCTCTCATCATGGGATTACAGCAAATTAAATAAAATATTTTTTATTTGGTTATAGGAACAAATATAGCTAATTAAGTATTGAAGAAGTTTTTTTTGATGACTTAATATCGCATATAACTTATATCAGAGTAAAAGTGCATTTTTTATTATGTCAGAAACTATTTTGTTTTAATTCATTCCAGTAAATTAATTATTTTTTAAATCTATTATTTGCGATATGCTCGGGCCCCTCGTTAGGTTATCGCGCCCCCCAGGGGAGCGCTCCCCACAGTTTGAGAAACACTGCGTTAAAGGGAAACGTCCATTGATTCGAAATGGCTTCCTATTGCACCATGACAATGCCCGACCTCATATTGCTCGTTGCGTACTGTATGTTTCGAGGGAGATAAACGCGGAGATTTTACCACACCTTCCATGCAGTCCTGATCTCACTCCATGCAATTTCTGGCTGTTTCCTCTACTTAAGAAACCATTAAGAGGCAAATGTTTTGCAAGAAACGAAGCATGTGTAAAGGCTGAGTAGGCTGTTTTGAAACAGCTCTCACAAAACGGACTTTACATGTTTTTAAAAAGTGGGCCGAACTTTGGAGTAGATGTATTACGTGCCACGAAAGTTACTTTGAAACAAACCATGCGAATGCTGACTATTAAAGGTATTCTATTTTTTTATATACTTTTAGTATTATAAGTTATTGAACATACCTTGTACAAACAATAATATATCTTTTGGTGTTCAAAATATAGGAAAACCTGCTGCATTCATTTCACATCTCTCCACAGAGCCACTTTTTCGCTTAGGCACACTAGGCAGCAGCCTAGAGCGTAAAGGATTAGGGGGGCGCAAAAAATCGGAGCCTGAAAAGGGAAAAAATAATAATTACAGCGATCATACCACCATCTAACTAAGAGAAGCATTTCAGCCCTCAAGAGAGTGAGATCTATTATAGAAAAATAGAAATTTAACAGTTTGATGATGCTATGCACTCAAAATGATATTATCATGGAAATTGATTACTATAATATTATTAATGATTTTACAATGATCAAAAAACTTTAAACTTTTATTGCACTAGTACAATGTTTGTGAGTTAACAAAGAATAAGGATGTCTAAAAGTAAAATATATTAAAGCGAGATGAAAAAGATGATAATTAACAAAAGTAGAAAACATTCCTGGCAATAAGTATGCTCTATACTGCAATGTAAACGATTTCATTATAATTTAATGCATAAATTTACAAAAGGGTGGGTGGATGGTCCGTATTCATGTAAGGTAAGAAATGAACAAGACAGCCCAAACCAAGCCAATATCCTTTTCTTACGGTTGCAAGTCCAGGATATGGTAGGTCCATAGATGGCGGATAATGGAGACTCTCCAAAGAGGAAAAACAGGGAAAGGAAAATAATAAGAGTTAAGAAAATCTCCCTCCTGAACCAAAACTGGAAAATAAGATCTTAAAATAATAGAACCCTTAGGTATAATCTGTGTTTTCGGAGAACCCTTTCCACACACACACACTTTAAAGAATATAACTTAAAATGATATTTAAATTCGATCTCAATGTGTTAAATTTACTGGTTCACTCCTAGGAGAGCCCACACCCTTGGCGCGAATTACTTTGGTTGGCGATAATTGCGCCATCTCGGTAACCCTACTTTTAAACACTACATATGGCAACCCTAATTATTTCTAGCATTTTCGTATTGTGTGGTCTCGCATTTCGAATTTCATTTTGTTGTTGAGCTCCGGGCTGCCAACGTTATGGGAGGGAATATACTTTAGAATTTTTTACTTTGTTGAATGCGAAAGGTAAAAAGGACTGAAGGACTGATTGCTTCGAGTTATGAATGTCCTAAATGTAATGATAGGTATGATGTAACACGGTCGGTAAAAAAACGGTTTCTTCGAAATCGTACCAGCCACACCGAATGTATGTTCAAACATTACCTCGCAGAATAAATATGGCAGCGCTCACACGATCATTCGCTTAGTGATGAGACCTTTAAGGCTTTTTTAAAATCTGTTACGTTGTAACTTCCACTCTGAAAAGATCAGCAGTAAGAAAGTAAGTGCTGTTTTTATATTTTTTGTCTTAAATGTTTAATTTCTGTATTGTTTACATATATTTTCATTACGCATCCACCTTATCCCGCTATATGCCCTTGTCGTCATTGTCGGTTTCACTTGGCGCCATCTTGTTCTGGCTTGGCGCTTTTTTCGGTTTGTCGCCAAGGGTGTGGGCTCTTCTAGGATTTTACCAATGTACTTTATGTAAGGACATTTTTTTAAAAAAAATTGTATTTGTTATTATAAAAATTTTTAAAGCAATTTTTTAATACGAGGGCATTTCGAAAAGCAAAGATACAATAGCCCGCATTCCTTAAAAAACATTTATTTAGAAGACGTCAGTGACATCTTATTAACTGGATTATTTATAACTTTTCGACATAATGACCCCCGTTATCCAAGCATTTGTTAAGTCGGTGCACAAGCTTTTGTATCCCAAAGTCATAGAAGGTTGCCGCCTGTTGTCGGAACCACATTTCAACTTCATCTTTGATCTCATCATCGTCATGGAATGATTTTCCAACAAGAAGTTATTTCAGGTAACGGAATAAATTGAAGTCTATGGGCGTAAAGTCCGGGCTATATGGCGGATGGTCCAAAACTTCTTATTTGAATTGTTTGATTAGTGCTTTGGTTACGAGCGCTGTGTGAGGCGAGCGTTGTCATGAAGCAAGCGGACTCCATTTGTCAGCATTCCCCTGCGTTTGTTTTGAATTGCCCTTCGAAGACGTTTCAAAGTCTGGCAATATGTAGCAGCATTAATTGTCGTTCCGAGAGCCATAAATTCCAACAGAAGAATGCCTTGTCTGTCCCAAAAAACAGAAGCCATGATTTTTTCGCTGAAATCGAAGTTTTGCATTTCGTGGCTTTTGATGAATTCGAATGGCGCCATTGAATTGATTGTTTCTTGGATTCAGGTGTATGGTGATTAACCCACGTCTTGTCACCTGTCACAATATGATCAAGGAATTTATCACCTTTTTCTGCACAGCGTGTGAGGAAGTCGAGTGCAAAGCCAATCCTTTTCTTTTTGTGTTCTTTCGTTAAACATTTTTGGAACCCAATGCGCGCACAATTTCCATAACCCTAACTTGACAGTCACTACTTCATAAAAAGTTGTCATTGACACTTCTGGTATGATCTGATGCAATTCTTTCAATTTGAGACGTCTATTCGCACGAATTGCTTCCTCCGTTCTCTGAAAAAGGGCATCAGAGATCACAGATGGCCGCCCTGTTCAATGTTCCTCATGAACCTCGGCCCTACCTTCAGAGAAATGATGACACCATTTTGTTACATTTATCTATTCATAATATTTCCATAAACAAACAATTTCTTTGTGAATGTCCGCTGGTCGCTGACCTTTTGCACGAAGAAAACGTATAACGGAGCAAACTTCGCATTTGGCGGGATTCTGAATCAGCGCAGCCATTTTAAACACGACCTTCTCCAACCAGAATCAACGTTGAAATGCCGAACGACCGCGAGGAGAAAGCTAACGGTTTAAGGGTAACACCTGTGTTGCCAATTTGCTCGCCAAAACTTTTCTTTTCCTCTTGCGTAACGTGTATCTTTACTTTTCGAAATGCCCTCGTATAATGTGAGTACTCAAATTTTTATAATATTAATTTATTATTCAAATGTCATCTACGCGCATGCATTATATTTAGTAACTGCATTTTTTTACACAAACTGGTCCTCAGTGACCCGTATGCCCACAGACATTTCCTGAGAGATTTTACAGAAACTGATCTAGTCTAGATCTATTGAAAATATCTGCAGTTGCATTTCATGTTCTGCATTCAATTTGCTTTTATATTTTGTTTTTGTGCCCATCACAGTGATAAATATTTTTCACGAAAATACTTTGTTAAGAGAGTCATTAAAATTTTTATAGCTGTGTGAGCATAAATTTGCATAAATTGCATCCTATAGAAATTTGCAACCTAACATTTAAAAGCTGTTTTTGCGTAAATTCAGATTTTAACATCGAGTTTGTTGATATGTCGATTAGTGGTTTTTTTCCCCCTCTCTATTATCCTATATATTTTTTTCCGACAAGCGCAAAGTTATATTAAAAATTTGCAAAACTATGTATTAACAATTATAAACTATTTTGTGGAACCTGGAATGGTAAACAATCTAATAAGTAGTACATATAAGGTGTGAATACTATTTTATTACAATGTGATAAATGCTAAAAAAGTATTGCAAAATAAAGTTTTGTATAAAAAAATAAATTATAAATTTTTTTTTTTTTTAGTGACCGGGATAAGTTTTTGATACTTGAGGTTATACATATTTCATAGAAATGTGAATCCATTTTGTATACACATTTAGAATTTTCTTTTCCATTTCTATTGTGGCTCATGGAACCATCTGCAGCCCGGTGGCTGAGTGGAAGTATATCGCGCTATCATGTCACAGGTCCAGGGTTCAAATCCCGGACTAGGCAAGGTTAACTCAGCCTTTCGTCTCTTCAGTGGGTCGATAAATGAGTACGAAGCTTGATCGGGAACTGAACACTGAGAGTTTCGCGTCAGACTTACCACTTGACCCAAACATTTCCGCACACCACTGCCTGAAGTCAGGTAAACCAAAATAATCACAGTAGGGTTTGGCCCTCATGGACTATTGCGTCACTAAGTTCAATTCATGGAACCCCTGAGTATATCTTTAGAAACATAGTTTGAAGATCATGCCGTCTGGAAGGCGTAGTTGGTTTGTCAATGGCCTTCTGTACCCAAGGTCGTTGGTTCGACCCCAGCCCAAGTTGGTGAATTTTCACGATGCAGATATAATCGAGAGCGGTCATGTCGTACAATTATGCGGCATCAAAAGAATCCCTTGAGTGTCAGTTCGTCTTGGAGACTTCGACAAAAATTTCTAAGTACAAATGTCGCATCGGCAGAGCTCAGGTGGTTCCCTTTTGGGGAAGAAATTTGGTGTCAAAATTACTTGCGCTAATTGGTATCACCCATATGGAACCGCACTAAAGAGTGATACTAGCTCCTAGGGGATGTACCAGGTCCGCAAATGTAGAAATACCAATATGCAGCCCCACTACAGAAAAAAATTGGAAAACCACTGTTCAAGTATTATGGAAATAACTGTATGCTTATGTTTAATTGCATGTTATAACTTCCATTCCAGCTAATACAATATAGTAACAACGTGGGTTTGATTGATTGAATATTAACGTCGCACTGTTCAGCTACACGAGGGCTTTTGGCGACGGACCACGTAATTTTGAACCATGGTCAAGTGACGTGGATGACACCTGAGCTGGCACCCCCTCTCCTAACTACCACAACACACCAACGGAGGACGTTTCAGCTCTCGACAGATTTAACGTGCATCGCTGCCCTACACAGCGGGGGTCTTTAGTGGTACTGGGCTCGAACCCGTGATAAAGCAAGCTACGGCCCGATACCTATACCACTCGGCTACCGTGGCGACAGTAACAACGTGGGATGTTACCTATTGTCAAATAATGTTTCATTCTTATGCGTCATGATAGATATCGGAATGAGGGAGTGAATGAATGAATATCAACGTCGCATCATTCAGCTACACCAAGGCTTTTGACGGCGGATCTCGTAATTTTGAACCATAGTCAATAGGCGAGGACGAAAACTGAGCTGGTACATCCCTCTCCTATCTACCTCACCACACAAAACAGAGGTTTTTGAGCTCTCCTCAAATTAAACGGGCATCGCTCACCTACACGGTGGTTCTTTAGTGGTCTGGGTCTCGATAGATGTCGAAAATGGACCTGTTAATGTCGACTTTCAATCAATTGATCAGGGCGACACCTGAGCTTGAAGGCCTTTTATTTAAACAAGACTTGAATCCCGATTCTACAGAAACGTTGTCGGTTTCAAAATTGCAGGCATAATCATTCGAATATACCGTTGCTACATAAAGTGCTCTTAATTCTCAAAATTCTCTTAATGTGATGCATAAGTTAAGAAAGAAAGTTAAGTGTCTACTACGGATCTTAATCACGAAAGGTTTTGTTTCTATCGTCTGATGCCACTTAAGTTCAGCCTAGGGATCAACCTAGAAGTTGCCTAGTGGTCAGGTTTCGCTGGTATGTCATAAGAACCACCATGAAGAAGGGCGATGCACGTTAAATTTGTCGATGCTGAAACATCCTCCTGTTGGTATGGAGTGTAAGTTAGGAGAGGAGGTGCCAGCTCTGGTGTCATCCTCGTCACTTGACAATGATTTAAAATTACGAGGTCCGTCGCTAAAAGCTCTCGAGTAGTTGAATAGTGTGATGATAATGTTCAATCACTTACTACTAAAGATCCTCCATGTTGAGAGACAGCAGAGATTTAAAAATCCGTTGAGACTTAACATCCGCCTGGTGCAGGAATTCAGAGAGTAAAGTATCCTGACAGGTGTTGTCCTCGTCACTTGACCATGACATAAAATTACAACGTCGTCGCCAAATAGCCATCCAAATTGCTAAGTTAATAAACAATCAAATCAAATATAATATTAATATATTTTTTTCTCATTTTACTTTAAATTTTTAAATATTAGCTTATGGCCAAGACACTCCAGTTATTTGGGTCATAAACTCGTGTCCGACGATTCATGAGTTCGAGTTTTGATGCCTTTGAAGACCCACTATATGGAAAGGATGAATCACGTTAAATTTATCGTGACTTAAAATGAGGCGTTGTAATGATAGGGAAGTTCGGAGATTGATGTGCTATAGTTAAGGTATTGCCCTCGTTTTTTGACCGAGGCCACGACCAACAGCCTCTGCGTTCCTTCAGAGGGTGACGTGAGGCCGCAGTAGCCTAGTGGTTAACGTAACGGAGTTGTGGCCGTTGTCTCATGGGTTCGACCACAAAAGCGCTGAAGAACCGTTGTGTGTGGGTTGATGCAGGGTAAATTTGTCGAGGTTCAAATGTCCTATCGTTAGTGTGGTGGGGAAGTTATGAGATTGGGTGCCAACTCAAGTGTCGCCACCATCACTTGAGCATGGTTCAAAATTACAAGGTACGTCGCCAAAAGTCATTGACTAGCTAAATAGCGTGACGTTAAAAATCGCTTCCTCATAAAGAGTCACGTTAATAAGTAATTACTTATAGAATGCGACATTAATTTAAAAAATTGAAATCATATAAAGCCAGATATTAGTTTGGATCATAAGGCATTAACCAAATTTAATTTTTATTTTCAAAAAACGCTTGAACTGAAATGGGTAATTTAGTTTGGAGCTTATCTATCAGTTGAATCCGGTATTCAGCTAATCGAAGACCTAGTTCTCTGTTATGAGAATGTTCTTTTTATGTTCTATTTTATCTCATATTTAAGTCGGAGAAATGAGTTATGATACAGCTGAGCAAGAATTTACTAGTTTGGTTCGTCGCTTGATTTTTAAGACTTTACAATCATGCAGAATTCCTGACGAAGTAAGTAGGGCAATAGAGCACATAGAATGGGGTTTCGTGGAAAGGGATATAGAAGAATCTATGGAAATTATTTCGCTCATTCTGTTTACTGAATTTACAGATGTATTAGAATACAATGATGAAAGGTTCCTCAGTTCGGATACTAATTGTACTGTATTCATGCTTACTTGTTGTTTGAAGTTGTGCTTTGGACAATCGTACTTCTTTTTGGTGTTAGTGTACGCCTTTCTGAGCGAATGTGTTTTCTACTGGTTCCAAATAAGGAATTGTTATCGAATTCTGTACAATGTCGAATTTTGTTTTCAAGCGATATACAAAAGAATGTTTAGAAACAATTTAGTATCGGAATCCGATTACGAAAAACTACGGAAATTCTGTTTCGTTTTAATCACTACAGTGAGTTCCGATTCAAAAATAGAAGAGTTGGATTTGGCTGTACAAAGTCTGAAAGGTACTGGAGAAAGTATTATGGAAATAATCGGCAAGCTTTATGAAACAGATGAAAATACTTTTTGGACGGATTTTGAATGCAATTATTTTCAGGAATTATTATTGGATTCTATGCAATACGATAACACACATACATCAGAAACAAGTAAAAGTTCAGATCTCGATTCTCAGCCCAAAACCGGAACGAGCAAGTCCTTCGATCTCTATTATCAGAGTAAACCTGTAACGAGCAAGTCATTGCATCTCGATTATCAGCCCAAGCCAGGAACGAGCAAGTCTTTGGATCTCGATTATCAGCCCAAGCCAGGAACGAGCAAGTCTTTGGATCTCGATTATCAGCCGAAGCCAGGAACGAGCAAGTCTTTGGATCTCGATTATCAGCCCAAGCCAGGAACGAGCAAGTCTTTGAAACTCGATTATCAGCCCAAGCCAGGAACGAGCAAGTCTTTGGATCTCGATTACCAGCCCAAGCCAGGAACGAGCAAGTCTTTGGATCTCGATTATCAGCCCAAGCCAGGAACGAGCAAGTCTTTGGATCTCGATTATCAGCCCAAGCCAGGAACGAGCAAGTCTTTGGATCTCGATTATCAGCCCAAGCCAGGAACGATCAAGTCTTTGGATCTCGATTATCAGCCCAAGCCAGGAACGAGCAAGTCTTTGGATCACGATTATCAGCCCAAGCCAGGAACGAGCAAGTCTTTGGATCTCGATTATCAGCCCAAACCCGGAACGAGCAAATCATTGGATCTCGATTATCAGCCCAAGCCAGGAAGGAGCAAGTCTTTGGATCTCGATTATCAGCCCAAACCCGGAACGAGCAAGTCTTTGGATCTCGATTATCAGCCCAAACCCGGAACGAGCAAGTCTTTGGATCTCGATTATCAGCCCAAACCCGGAACGAGCAAGTCTTTGGATCTCGATTATCAGCCCAAACCCGGAACGAGCAAGTCTTTGGATCTCGATTATCAGACCAAACCCGGAACGAGCAAGTCTTTGGATCTCGATTATCAGCCCAAACCAGGAACGAGCAAGTCTTTGGATCTCGATTATCAGCCCAAGCCAGGAACGAGCAAGTCTTTGGATCTAGATTATCAGCCCAAGCCAGGAACGAGCAAGTCTTTGGATCTCGATTATCAGCCCAAGCCAGGAACGATCAAGTCTTCGATAAAAGAAAAATCAGATAAAAGAACAGAGGAAGAATCGATTACGCAAAGAAAAAGGTATAAGTTTCATGACTTAGAAAAGATTCCAGAATACTTGGATTTTACCTGTGAATTTTGCCATACCAAATGTAGCCAATACTTTGAGAGGCTAAATGAGATACCTTAATATTATGGAAGGAATTATTAAATATTTTAACATACCAAATGCTACCGTTTCGTGAATATTGTAAACGAAAACGTTTATTTTAAAATAAGCTTTATTTTGTTTTCCCTTTTATATAAAATACCAATCCTCTTAAATTTTAAATGATCGATGAAAACTTATATTTGAGGACGTAAGATATTTTTTTTAACTTCTGAAAACTCTTTTTTACACGAAAGGCTTTTTTGGCTGTTTATTTAGCATTAATATTTTAATCCAAAGCTTTAGATATGCCTTTTCAAATTTCTCGAATTATAAGTTGAAGTGTTCAAACAAAACTGTACCATGTTTTAAAATCAAAGAGAAATAATTAATTTATGTGTACAGTATGTTAATTGGTATTATTCTCAGAATATTCATCTAGAAAAAATGTTTTCAAGCGAAGCTCATCGAAGATAGAATGTAATACTCGAAGAAATGTATTCAAAATTGAATTTTTATGTATATCTAATGCGATTCAGATAAAAGATCAGTCTTCCATGTCTTGCCTACATTTTCTTTTAAAATGTAATTATGAACCATAGATGATTTTTTAGTTAATTGATGCAACTTTTAAAAAATAGAGAATTATAAAATTCAACTAAAGTCCAATTAAGATTTTAATTTCCATCCAAAATATACGGGAACATCACAAAACAAACTCAAGATATAAACTCCCGCATCATTTTAAAAATCTTTTGCAGTCTAAAATTTTACATTACTTTTCGTATCTTAAGTTGAAAAACTATTTTCTGGGAATCAAAGGCTAATTTTTGTTTATTGCACTTGAATTTCAATTTGTAATGAAAAAATCACGAGTATTGTTATAAATAGAAATAAACAGTTTGATTATTCTGCCGTGTGAAGTTTTAATATATACATGCTTGTCTTTGTCTTTTGTTGATATTGATGGATTGTTTTCAGAATTAAAATTTTTATTATGTTTATTCTATAAACATATTAAGTGGTATTTATCGGTTATAAATACCATGAAATCTAATACGGTATTGTGTAGAAACCATGCCGAATTCTTGCCTTATAATAGTAGATATTATAAGTAAATGGCGCTGATTTTTTTTTAATTTGGCGTAAATAGATTGCTGATATTTAAGTTTTCACCAATTTCAGTGACATTTTCTTTCTGCTAAACCATTTGCTAGAGTTTTCTACCTTCAATGAAATTGGTGGATGAACGAGAAGCAAGCATTTTTAAGCGGAAATAAATACACCCAACTCTTTTTTCTACGTATAGAATGCGTTTCTTAGAAAACCGTGTAAAAATGCATGCGATTTATGGTAAATTTAGGGATATGTTCTACAAGGTGCGAGTTTGATATCCGGGGTAGTAGTGCCATGGTGTGATAAAATTCCCATATTATTGCGATGAAATTCTTTCATTTGATGTGGTTGCCTTGGAGATGACGTTTTTTTATAATTCATTCTAATTGTTTTCTTTTTTTTTTCAAGCGCTAATCCTGTTAACTTCAGACGAATTTAATTGTAAATATTTCATTCTTATTGATTTTTTTTTTTTTTTATTGCGTGGTAAATCTCTGCATTTTGGACGATTTTAATTCAAATATATTAAAAATGCAATAACTTTCTATCCATTTCTTCATAACCTGCTGCTGTTCTCTACTTCGTTTTTGTGTTTCTCCGGAAAATGGATGCTTACAGTTATCGGTGAGTACCAGAGTTTTTTCAAGGAATATAAGGCCTCTCATTTAATTTTCTTCGATCCAAAAGGTGTTTCGAATTCACACTTTTGGTCAACTTTATTTTTAAAAGATAATGATTTTCTTATCTCGTTTCTTTCGAAGATTTCAATGATTTGGAACGCGGTCCAGTGCGAAAAATGTGGCCATGACATGAAGGTTGCTCCGGATACATCCCGAAAATTTGACGGTCGCATCTTTCACTGCGGAAATTCTCGCTGGCGCAATAAGAAGTTTATACAATTCAATTCATTTTTCAGGCAGCAAATTGCCGATTTCATCCATTCTACTTTTGATTTATGAACCCTTCAAACGTTCCTCGTTCTCTCAAATTCATAAGAAGCTCGGGATTTATTCGCAAGTTGTTGCCGATTGGCGCAGCTAAGCGTTCGATGTGTTAATAGAACATATTGATAGCACAGAGAAGCCTGGGGGGTGGAGAGGGGTTAAAATGGTTGAAATTGACGAGCTTAAAATTGGGCAAAGGAAATATAAAGGTCATTTCGTGCAGGGACTGATGGTTTTTGCGGCGGAGAACGCGAGACGGGACGCTGTTTCATGTTTGCAGTTCAAGACAGGACGGTAGAAACTTTTCTCGGCCTTATTGAGTCATGGATCGAACCCGGAACAACTGTTTTACCTGACTGCTATAAATCTTACGAAAGGTTGAGCAAAAGAGGCTACCATCACCTGACATTTAACCATTCGCTCGAATTCCTTGATTCTGAGACCGGCGCTCATACTAATACACTATCTAGCCAAAAGTATCCGGGCACCCAGTGGTATGGACTTGGAGCGTCCTTAGGCACATTTTAATAGGATGCCGGTCCCTTTTCGCATGGATGATAGTCTGCAGATGTTTGGGAAGACATTCCACTAATTTTTGATAGGTGACTAAGAATTGCCTTCCAGGCGTCCATCACAGCTGAAGTGAGTGCTTGCAGTGAGGATGGCCGATTTGGCTGGCTATGTAATCTGCGCTCTAATTCTTCCCAAAGGTGTTCTATGGGATTTAGAACAGGGCTCTGAGAAGGCTAGTCCATTTTTTAAACGCGCATTTCATCAAACCACTTCTGTACAAACCTCGATGTTTGAATTTAGCTGTTATCCTTTTGGGAGAGAAATATGCTTTCCCCGAAATATTGCCATAGAGTTCAAAGTGCAGCATCGTACAGGATGTCCACATACATCTCAGTTCATGTTTCCAATCGCATGAACTAACGGTCCCAGGCCAAACCACGAGAAACACCCTCACACCATTATGCTTCCACCACTAAACTTAACAGTCAGCATAATGAAAACTAAAGAAACGTTTGCTGGTCATCCGCCAAACCCAGACACGTCCATCCCACTGCCAGACTATAAAGCGAGATTAAACTCCAAAGAATAGTTTTCCACATGTCCACAGTCCAATGACGCGGTAAGCTCTACACCATTGCAATCGATGCTTCGCATTCTGTAGAGGGATGTTTGGCTTGTAAGAGGTTGCACAACCATGGTAACCCAAGTTTTTCGACCGATAGTCCTGCTGCTAACACTTATTCCTGGTGAACTTTGGAACTCCTGGGAAATTTCCACCAACGAGTACATGCGATTTAGTTTCAGTACCCTTTTCAGAGTTATGCGATTTAGTTTCACTACCCTTTTCAGAGTTATGCGGCTGCGTTCACCAAGTATTTTCTGCCTACCGGTTCGTTTTTCTGCCGTTTAATTGCCTCGAGCTTTTCACTTCACAATGACATCACTAACAGTAGATTAAGGCTTCTATAGAATATCCGCAATATCATTAACTGATTTCTCACAAAGGTGGCATCCCACTATACTGCCACGATCACACAGGCTCATTACGCTGCTTTGACTTATTGCCTCACAAACGCATAAATACAATCTGACAAACCACTACCAACACTTTTATAGCTTTCAATTACTTATCAATTGCGTCACTCGCCAGAACCACTTTTTTAAGGGGTGTCCGGATACTTTTGGCCAGATAGTGTAGCATCAAAGTTACCTGCCGTCACTTCAAAGCGTCCTTGCCTTAATACAATCGGAGAGAAAGATTTGAAGCATACATCGCCTGGTACATGTACAGGAAAATTTGTTTCACTCTCAAAGAGGAACCATTCACACATTAAATCTCTTGATCTTGTTCGAAATATTAATTGTCCTGAATGGAGAATCATTTCGGGAGGGGGGAGTCGAGGAATCGAATTCATAACCCTTTTGTAACATTTTCAACCACCAGCTTGTAACACTCTCTTTTCCGTATTGCATACAGTTCGAAAAATGCATTTGTTATATTTTACTCTTAATAAACAACCTTTCGGACTTTCGGTAGACCTTCTATTTCTTTTCTTTTCGTTTTTTTTTTATGAAAAAAACCTGGTACTCATCGTATCCCAAACTTTTGGCCACATCCATTAAAGATAAGTACACTATTACACTATCAATTTTTACGATTTTATCAACATTATTTGCTATTATCAAAAGTCGTCGGAAATCTGATTTATGAATTATTGTTCAGTTCCGATTCATAAAAGGACGCCGGCATCTTAGATTCCTTTCCAGCTACAGCAATCGCTGCTAGGCGCGATTTTTATTGCTCTAAGCAGCGCTTGGCGCAATTGCTCCGGGTAATAAATTAGTTCCATTTCCCACAATCTTAAAAATCGTGTCAAATAAAAAATCCCTTTGAAAGAATACTTAACGCCCATTGAAAATTAATTTTTTAAGGCTGTTTTCGGCAAATGTTAAGGAATAGGACCCAATTTCGGAATATGTTTTCTGATATAAAAGTACTCGCATTAAAAAAAAAATATTATATTTTAACTTCACTATCCTGTGTAGAGAGAATCACTTATTTTATCATACTATTTATTTTTATCCCATTTGACACATTTTTTTCCTTTATAAAATTTGTTTCGCATTTTTTTTCGTATACCATAATACTAAATGAGCTATCCCTTTATATGTTAAAAGGAAAAACATTATTTATAAAATATTTTGAAATTTAAAAAACACTATATCAAAAAGAAATGCATGAGTTACAATCTCGTAATTTTTTATAAAAATTAAGGCATTTTTCTGTCTGAAAATGTGCTCCGTATCTAAGTTCACGCTTTTGTGTATATGACGAAAACAGCCTAAGTGCATTCAACGTATAAAAACTAAAATTGAAATTAAAAATTAAACTACTATAAACTATTTATATCTTATTTATAACAAGCGTGTGCACGCTTATTATGAATTAGAGAAATAATGCTATCAGCAGCATATATGTCTAGATATGTTAGATATGTAGGCAGATATGTCTAGCACAGTAGGTTTTGATTCGAAGGAAAAATCGTTGGTTATTAACAGCCTCGGTTAGTTACTGTTACGTAATAAGCTGTTAGCGGCTATTTTCAACTTCCTACTATTATCTCGCACTCTCTATATATTTATGTTGGTGGAATTTTCAATCGTTAATAAAATACATTTTAAAGCGCTTAATTTAGCTGAAATTTTATACACATGTTAATTTTTGAAGACAATACAATACCTTAATTACAATTAATAAAAATTGATTAAAACTAATTATTTAAGGAATTACAAATACATCCACGATGGCATCAGTTTTGGTGACTTGTTTCAAAATGAAGTTTTTTCTCACGTTTTAAAGCATTCAGATGAATTGATATTTTATATAAACCCGCGTTTCTCGAACTGTTGGGCGCGACCCCCTTGGGGGGGGGTGAGCCTATTGAAACGTCGAAAATAAAAGATTATTTTAAAAAAGTTACTAATTAACTGAAAATTAACCAACAAAATACATTCTGACATAATAAAAAAGTAAAATAGACATTTATAATGATACAATGCACTCTTATAAATGTATCAGCCCTGCACAATGTGTTTTATGATGAATTTAACAATACGAAGTTAAGAACATGTTTAATAATTTTTTAGAGACTCTCTCTCTCTCTCTCTCTCTCTCTCTCTCTCTCTCAATCTTGCCACATACAAAATTATATACAAAAGTTAACGCTTAACTTGAAAATTTGTACAGTTTATAGTTAATACCTTAACTGCCAATAAAAGTTTACGCGATTCATTCTCCAATGCCACCGTTTTCCGTGTAAGCCTGTGTATGGGATGTATTGGTGGACGGAGGAGATAAATAAGCAAATTCCTTTGAACTAAGTAAATCCTTCGAAAACACTGTCAGGCTCTTTTAATGCATTTCAAAGCCTTTGGAATAGTTTTATGGATAGCAGTGTACAAAAAAAAGATCATGCTTCGTAAAGACATACTATACATCCCCCGGGAGAAATAACGCTTTGGCTGAGTGAGAAGTTTATATACGTCGTTGGCACTTAAAAGGTTTAAGTTGTATTGTAGCTGTAGCATCAAAGTATACTTCTATTGAATTCAATACATTGGTATTATATGGAGGGGGGGCGGTGAAAATTATGATGGAATATCGGGTCGTCAGTATCGAAAGTTTGAGAAGCACTGATATACACGACTGTTTTGGATAACAATACGATACTTTAAATGATAATTAATAAAAACAAATTGCCACTTAATGTTGCGATTCTGTCTTATGTATATACATATTTATATTAATTGTAACTATTTAATAAAAATAGCTAAATATTAAAATTTTCTTTGTAAACCTAAGTATGACTTTTTTTTTTTTTTTTTATATTTTTTTTTCTTACTGACAGGCAGTCAGGTGAATTGTTGCAAGGAGCAAGCTAGTTCTGTTAAAGTTACTGTACAAAAATGTTTGACACACACACTACGTTGCGGTGCATTTATCTGGCTGGTTGAAAAATGAACTTTTGTATGTGTAAATTTATTTCAAAGTGTGAAAAGCAATTGCATGATTACATTTGTTTGCTACTGATTAAGACTTCGCTGGGATGCGAGAATTCCTTGTATTGTTTCAAATTATTGTTGTAGATTGCTTGTAATTGTATATTGTATATATTTATGTATCGATAGATGTTAGTAAACATATGGTTTTGGAAACGCAGCGTAGATAAAGAATTATTCATAACACTGGCAGCGCTGTGCTATTGGAAGGGAAATATTTTTAGAAAAACCAGATGGTGTTTTATATGTTTAAAAATAACTGTTATTTAAAATATGTGTACAAAGCTATGTGATATGTAATGATAATGTGTGGAAAATACTTCTGTACGTCCATTGATCCGGTTCTCATTTCAGGGTGGCTGGCCCTGATATTTAGAAAGTATAGCAGGACAGATTTTACCATAGTCATTCTGAATATGGTCAAGGAAACAAGCCTGTGACAAAATGAAGATGTGTTATGTTAGAGTATTTAACTATCGGGTAGTGTACGGCCAGGTTTTTTGATTCTTTCAGTAGGGAAGGTTTTTCCTCGGTCCTAGCCCACATGGAGTACACATTTATAAATTGCGTAAAGGGAGAGGATCAGGAATGATATATAAAAAGTTTGATAATTATAGTTTGGTTGATTGGTTGAATATTAACGTCGCACTGTTCAGCTGTACGAGGGATTTTGGCGATGGACCATGTAATTTTGAACCATGGTCAAGTGACGTAGACGATACCTGAGCTAGCACACCCTCTCCTCATAACTACCACACCACACCAGCGGGAGGACGTTTCAGCTCTCAACAGATTAAACGTGCATCGCTGCCCTACACGGAGGGTCTTTAGGGGGTACTGGGCTCGAACTCGTGAAAAGGCAAGCAACGATACGATACATATACCACTCGGCTACCACAGCCACATTGTAGTTTCGGAGTAATTATGTTAGTATAGTCATTAACGCTAATTTGAAGTTATAAATGTTTGTGAAAATTAAGTGCAATTTTTTTCAACGTAATTTCTATGGAGTCATTAAGACCCTCAAATGGATCAAGTTTTACTTTTTGGAGGGGTATGTCACTGGTGTTTATCGCACCTTCTCACTAATCTTCTTGAAGAATCTTTGGGGACAGAATGGCATTATTTCAATCCTACCCTCTCAAGAAGAAACCATGATAAGCAGATTAGTTAGTAGATATATATTGGACCTTTAGCATTCGCGAGTTAGTAGAATAGAAGTCGGATAGAAGTAAGATAGTAGTGGGATAGAAGCCGGATATTCGAAAAGAAGTCGGATAGTAGTATAATGGAAGGGTAATAGTAGACGAATAGAATACAAGAAGAAACAGAAAGCCGAGGTGCTGATCGCCGTGAGTTATTGGTAATAGATTAATTATAGAAGTGTAATTATAGAACGGAATTTAGCTTATTAAGGAATCTACAGTAGATAAAGATTTTGAGGTTAAATTTTCATAAATATAGTGAGTAGGATTTCAGGCGCTATTTACTTAGAATTGATACTTTACTTAGTATCTCTCCTGATCATAACCCTCTAATAAATCTTATGCTGCGCTAATCAATATATACTTAGACTAATAAATTATATTTACTAGGGGAGATTGTGAGAGATCAATCATTTACTCCTACATATCTAGGTAACGTAGATGAAGAAATGAAACCCCCGGGCCGCGGGGTATCATATAGTGAGAAATGTTCAAGACAGAAAAAATGTTTAAAGAAAACATGTCAAGTATGTGTTCAAAAATGACCATTAAAACGTAAGTAACTTCCCTGAAATATTTCTGTAAAAAAATTTAGGATCCCATTGTATCATTTGAAGTATAGATAATTCGCACTTAGATAAATAACTCTTTCAACGAAATATTTTATCCGTTGCGTGTTTTTTTTTACATTTGATTTTATAGATTTGAATTTTCTCTGTATCCCACCAAGCTATTGAGAAAGATCTTGTCTTAAAAATAAGTCAAATTTAATATTAAAGAGATTATCGATAATTTATTTTTTATTGAATGTTATTATCTGGTGTCTAGACGTTACAGTTACAGTTACTATTTTTGTGTGGGATATGGAGATACAAAGGCTATTATCCCATTGTAGTCTAAACAGATATTAACCCGTTTAATTATATCAAAATATTTCATCTTCTGAATAAAAATCTGAACGTTGATCTATTGAATATAGCTTTCTCCAATAGTTCCTTGAAAGTGGTATTGCAATGAAGATCAATTTTGAAAATGATTTTAGATGATTTCGAGGGTCAGTACATCTATTGCAGCTTAACAAGGTATGATCCTAGTCATTTATATAATTACAAGATCTACAGATTGTATTATCAGATAAATTAAATTTGTGAAGAAGCTCTGGAGTGATGATCACTTGCTAAAGATTCGAGTGCACGGAATTTCTTCTTTTCTATTATTGGTCCACTTAGAGATGATGCTAATACTTGGAATATTGCCCAAATTTTCAAAATATTTGCTTGAAAAAATTACCGTTTCGTTTTATATCTTTCCTGATATATTTTTACTGGTGTCTTCTGAGGCATCCATTCGATATAAAAGTCAACTCTGTGACAGAACTTGCGAGATAATCCACCTACCATTAAAAGTATGTTAGTGTCCCGGATTCCAAAGTAGAATCAACTGATTGGTATATTTTTTTTGTATGTAGATCTTGCTAGCTAATCTGTGAATTACATCACAATGTGACTTGATTGAATAATAATTTTAGAGGGCATTGAGAACAGAGAGACTATAAAATAATATTAGCAAATTTTTATTTGAAACTGCCAAATCATCTATAGCTTGGCAAATAGACAAAGCCTCTGCAGTAAAAATGGAGTTATTATGATTAATTCTATAAAAAGCAAATGAGAGATTTTCTGTAACACCTAAAATCGATGTTATTTATTCATTTTTAGAATCATCAGTAGCTTTATATAGAAATCCTGAAAATCATGCTTAATTGTTTCATCAAATAAACCCCCTTACAATTTGAATTGTTAAAATTTTATCATGAAATTTGAAGTTATTGACATATATTTTACATGGTAGAACTGAAAAGATGTTATTCTGGGGATTGTGATATGATTATAATCAAGTATTTAAAGTATTTATTATGCTATCAATGCTATTTTTTCTTTCATAATTTTTTAGATTAAGAGAACCAGGGTTATTACTATATAATGGGGGAAGTGTTTGATTGGATATTTAAGAGAGGAAAAAATTTATTTGCCAGTCTTCTGATTTTGCCTGAGACGATTTCTTGTCCAGCCAATTTCATGAGTACAATATTTTGGAGTCCATTGTGGAAGACGTAATTCAATTCGGAGAGCTTTTGGTTTGTATAACATCAAAAGATGTAATTGATTGTCAGACCATTTATTTATTATGTGACATGTGTAGAAAAAGGTACTACAAATGCTATTATTGATTAGCTGGATAAGATTTTCAGCTCTCGGACCATAATACTTGTAAACCATGCCTTTGAGAGCATTGATCTTTTTCAGTGCTTTATTTTTCATTTGTTGCATAATATAGGTATTTTGATTTCATTTAGAGAAATATACTCCCAAATATTTAATAGAAGATTGGCATGGCTAATAATATATTAGAAAAATGAGTGGATCCTTTTGTTTGAGAGTTCAAAGCAATAGTGCTTTTATCTGGGCTTAAGTTTAATTTCCAATATTTACACCATTGGTTAATTCTTTCTAAAGTATTTTTGTAATTTATGACGAACAGAGAGAGAGAGTATCAAGTGATTGGTGTGAGCAATAGATAAATATGTCATCCGCATAAATTGAACATTCGACAACATTTTCTAATGTTTCAAAAAATTTATACATATAAATGGTGCATAAAATCGGAAACAATACACTGCCTTGGGGGAGACCTTTGAGGATTGTTTTTCTAAAGAGAGACATCCTCATCGAATTTGCAGCGATCTATATGACAAAATTTATGTATCCAAAGCGCTATTTTCCTGTAATGCCAATCTGTAAACATTTGTAGATGAGACCATATATATATACTGAATCTCTTAGCACTTTTATATCTAAGCTAATTCCCACAAAATAGAGCTTTTATCCAACTTTGCGTCTGTTATTGCTTTGTATATTATATATGTTGTTGTTCTGTTATCTTTAAAAGGGACAAAATCCATAATGTTGTTGATGAAGTTTTTTGTTCTGTTATTAGAAGATGGGCAATTCGATTGGCTAAAATTCTTTCAAAAGTTTTGGAGAAAACCGAAGTTAACGCTATTGATCTATAAGAGAGATTTTTGTCTTGTCCTTGCATGGTTTGGGAATTGGAAGAATTATAGCATGCTTCCTTGCTTTTATAGCTTGCTTTTATGAAATATAGAGGGAATTAAAATAATACAATGAATCACAATACTCCAATAGCTACGTTAAAAATCATAAAAAGTTATCATTTTGTGTTACATATTTAAATTCCAAAACGCGCCTTACTGTTACAATTATGTTTGTGTTATATAGAACTAAAATTGAGAACTTTTTCTCAAATTATTTATGAAGAAGTCATATTAAATGTACACGATATACATATTGGGTTTATAATCATATGTCTTTTTAAACATTTCTTTCATTAAAAAAAAAAAATTATGGAATTTTAGAAAACTTGAACCCCATTAAATTTAATTATTTTTAATCTTACATATCCATTTTTTAAATCTAAGAGATAGCACATACTTTCGCATTAGGAGTAATATAAAAAAATTTTTTTACATTAAGGAGATCTAAAAATAATTTTTAACAGTTTCCCATTAAAATTGAAATAATTCCAGTTATAAAGTTTTGAAAATAAAGTGAGAACGAATATGAGGAAAACGCAAAAGTGTTTTACTCAATAACGGTATTGCATTTGTCATTCAATTTGTATTAATTTTAACGACATCATTTTGAAATTGGAAATATTGAAAACGTTTCGTCTCTTAATGAGGCCTTTTTATGAGTTTTTCTAAAATATTAAGAGATGGAAATTTCTCAGGCACTGAATTTTTCACCTGATCTCAATTGAAATATGATGACATTAATTGAGGTAATAGAAACTGATTCTTTGCGATTTCTTTAAAAAACAATTTTGTGAATACTAATTTGTTACGACGGGGAAAACACTCTCATCTCCAGGTTTTGTGGTTAAATAATGAATGAAAAATTTTCCATGCCATCTGACAGGGTTATGCAAAATGAACGAAATTTACATGGAGTGAATTTTGAAAACACAAACAAAATTGTACGTCAGTTGTTAGTTCAAATTAACAAACCTATTTTTTTCTATCATCTCAAAATTCAGCATTATTTATAAAACAAGCTAAAGAAATAAACAATACATTAAAACGTGTAGCACAAAATATTTTAATATAATTTAAACCCTTCAACATCTCGTTATTAATATTCAGATTATTAATTTCGCACACATTTCCGCTTACTATCGTATTAAGTATATATTTAAATAATTAAATCGATGAGGTTAACAACAGAATTTTTCACTCAACGGATCATAAATATCGGAAAATTAATAGAATGCTGAAAAAGGCGAAACACCCCAGAATACGTGATTGATGTTACCTGTCAACAGAATAAGGGGAAAATCGTTTTAGATTTCACAAGCACGAAACACACGCTCGATTTCAGTGAAGATTTATGTTGCGGAAGTGAATGAGCTAGCTCTAGTCAACGAAGACGATTAATTTGGTTCAATGGATACCCAATTGGCTGAAAACGAATTCTCAAAGAAAGAAGGCTCTCTCTCTATTGAGGGTTTTTACCATCATTTTTGTACTTAAGGCTGTGTTAATGGATGATGAAAATTGGAGACATTTTGACGCTCCAATTCATCATTGACATGCTAAATTAGATGCTAGTGGAAAACAACGTAACAAGGCTTCAATGATGGAAATAGCATGCTACATTTTGCTAAATATTATTTTAAATTTAAGAAAATAAGTTTGATTGAAATGTGAAGAATATATACATATATATAGAGAGAAAGAATGTTAGTGAGTTGAGCAAATTATTAGTAAATCTTAAAATAGCTCACCAAGTGACCTTCGGGTTTTTTAAAAATCCTAACGTCACGCAGTGGGGTATCTTATCGAAAAGCAGAATGATTGATTAAATATTAACGTCACACTGTTTAGCTACAAGAGGGCTTTTTAGTGTTTTCATTTTGCAGAAGACTACTTACATGAAATTGCCAAATGTGAACTCATCATATTTTAAAGCATAAAATGTCTATTTTTAAGTATGGTTTTGAGTAAAGGGAAAGCCGCTTACAAGCAAAAAGACAATCTTTGAAAAGGAAGAATAACCAGTGGTTACAAGGTATTATTGCTGCTTGCTAATGGCGATATTATCTTTATCGAAAACTGATGGTTGACCACCAAAATCTTCCTTGGTATCTGAATCCACTGTACCAAAATGAGAAAAACAAAAAGATTTGCGAGAACAACTAGATTCAGAACGAATTACGTTTAATACTCAAATGGCTTCAAGAGCTATCGGTTATGTAGAAGCTTGTAATATTTTGAAGAAAATAACAAAATTACCTATACATGGGCTCATAAATTTCAAAAATCTCTTACTGAAACACAAAAGATAATGCAGCGATTCCTTGCAGAAGCTTTATCTATGTTTACGACGGGAGATTTAAGGAGCGAATATATAATATGATATTCACAGTGGCGTAACGGAGAACTTTTGGGCCCCCCTACAAAGTCAGGTTTCGGGCCCCATGTTGAATTTTTCAAAGAGTAGGCACTTGCGTCAGTCAGGCTTTGGGCCCCTTTAGAACTCTGCCCCCTCCGCGATGCGGGGTTTGTGCGGGGGTGCACGTTACGCCACTGATGATATTGTGAGAGAAAAGAAAAATGAACAGCACTAGTGTTTTCGTTGATACAAAAAAGCTGTGCTATCGAAACCTAAAAGCTTTTCAAATAGCATCCAGATGTGCTGAAGAAAAAACTATGTAAAGTGTTCTGGAACATACTTGTTCTCTTTTTTGCCAGTGTATCTTGATGAAGTGCTTGGCTGCTACAATGTAAACTAACGAACGAGATATTTATTATGGCAAGCGTGGGAGTTGTTGCGGTTGCGTCAAGTGAGTCTGACTACTTTTTTTGTTCACTGAGTAAAGTGTGTCTGACGAATTTATTTGCTCTTTTTGCGGGTAGATGACGCGTCATGACAGATCAGAAAGTTTTGCGTATATCTTTTCAGTCAAGGGTCCCCAATGTTGCAATGTGTCTCCGGAGGATAGAACCAGCGACCCATGGATCTGAAGCCGAGTAGCAAAACCACTAGAAAAAAATAGATCCCCTTTGTCAGGAGGCTGTTACTGGCTTTTGTAGATACCACTACAGGTACTTGCTTACTAGGTTAACACAGATGTCAGATCGTTATCTATAGCATCGGTCGCCAAAGAGGTGGTCCACGAGAAAATCTCGCTGGTCCCCAGAAAAATGTGGACTATACCTGCTCATCACGTTAAGTTATGTTTTAAAATGCATTGATTTATAATTCAATATAACAATACGTGATTCAATATAACAATACGTATAACAATACGTGAAAACTTATAAAAACGCTATTTCATAGAATAATACCATTTAATAGAATAATGATATGGTGAATAACTCGTACTGCTGTGGCTGCATTGTTTTAGCAACATGTTTTGTCTCGTCTCGTTTCGCACTCTTCAAATCCTTCATTTTCCTGTACGTCGCATATGTATATCAGTATTCCGCGGGATTTAAATTACAAATTTACTGGTCCGTGAGGTCAAAATTTTGGCGACCGCTGATCTATAGTATACAAAAATCAAAATGCGATATAAATATTGCAATCTTTTCCTCTGTCATTCTTATTCAGTAAGTATTTATTACTAGAAATAGTACTCACATACAAACATATTGTGCCATGTGTTTGTATTTCTTTATAAAAATATAATCTGAAAAAATTTATTAATAACGCATTTATATTTGTCGCATCGACAAATCTTAAAAGTTACAAATATTCTTATATATTTAACTCGTTTTGATATCTACTACAGTATTTAATTTTAGTATACAGACAAGATAGCTTATTTTAAAGGAATTTTAGACGTGTTGGTAGATTATATTTCCTGCTCTCTGTTTCGAATTCTGATAGCAATTTAGAAAGACAAAATAATGGGTAATTACATATTATACCGCCTATTTTGTCAAATCAAAATTCGTCAACACTTACTGCACCGCACAGCCAATAATAAAAAACGGAACGCTTTAATGATTAAAAGTAACAATATAGTTCATGCATTTTTCAAAATAGAATATTTTTGATAGGTTGTACTACTCCGCGCATCTTTCAAACACAATTAACTTATTATCACACGCTCTAAAATAATTATATGGTTTGCAATTTGTAATATTATACTCTTCTTTTATTTTTTGTTGTGAAAATTTTTTTGAGCTTAAGGTCTACTTTCTACGGAAGAAAACGTGGTGGAGCATTTCTAAAATTGCTGTCTAATACGTTAGTACTTGGACTCCTATAGGGCTAAATCGAATATTCTCAGTTCCCAGAAAAATTTGATGGTTCGAAACAAAACAATACGTTTTTGGTACACTAAGTATTTCGAAGTAGCTTTGTGGCTGACATGACTTCAACACGTGATA
Source organism: Trichonephila clavipes (assembly GCA_019973935.1). Lineage (NCBI taxonomy): Eukaryota > Metazoa > Arthropoda > Arachnida > Araneae > Nephilidae > Trichonephila > Trichonephila clavipes. Next base: position 24,810 of record BMAU01010876.1, on the reverse strand, counting down.
ATACGAAGTTTTCTTTTAAAAACTATCGACAGTTTCGAACACTCACTATCATGTATAGTCATGTAGCAAACATATTGGAGCTTACAAGTTTGTCCCCTGTGTGTCTTCTTGTAATATAGCAACTGACGACCATCTGTCTCTTACCCCTTCTGAGTGTTTTCCGGTTCATCATGCGAAAAGACACTTTTAAGGGAACCAGGACATGCTCGAAAGAGTAAAATGCCAAAATTAAGGCCCTTTGTTTATGAGACATATCATTTAAAATTTCCAATACAGCTAGATTTTTTATTATGTCTATAATAAAGATAATTTAATTATTCTTGTAGAACACTACAAAATAATTCTTTACTCCATAGTTTTTTTTTTTTACTACTTACTTTATAATACATAATTTTTGAGAACTCGTAATATATACTTATGTTTAGGTACCATTTTTTAAAAAGTATCCTTTTTTATGCAAAATATTTTTTACACATATATAAAACAATACATAAAATACAGTGAAACCCTTTTTAGTAAAATTTTAGTATAGTTTCTTTAAAAAATTATGAAACTTTGAAATTTGAATTTTTTTTATTTTTCTGCTTTTTTATGCATAAAACAATTTTTAAAAAATTAGGCACTATTTTAATAGAAAAAAATTAGGTTCACTATATGCATAGGCACCTTGTATAGAAGTATAAAAAATCAGAATCATACAGTGCAATAGTTTTTTAAAAATGTACCTAAATGCAAAAAATATGCTTTTGAGAAAAGTGAAAAACTATAAAAAAAACAATATTTTCACATATTATACACTTAATTAGTATTTCCTTGCCTATTTTTATATGACTAATAATAATCCTTAACCATTTTCTAGAGTTATAAAAGTAATTTTAAATTCATATGTTTTTCTTCCCTTTGTTTTAGTTAACATGAACATAATTTTCGAGATCTTGTAATACATATTTTCATGTATAGGTACCATTTCTTACAAAAATATTCTTTGTATATACAAAAAAATTTACAAATATATATAAAGTAACATATTAAACATAATGAATCTGTTTTTTAAATAATTATATTTATATAATTGCATAATTTCTTAAAAATAATCATAAAAACCTTAAAATTATGAAAATCTTAATTTTCTTTTACATATAAAATCAATTTTCAAAAAATTAGACACATACTAAAAAGATATTTTGTTCACTGTATGCACATGTATCCTGTTTAGATATATAAAAGGTTTCAAACAATATGCTACAATAGTTTTTTAAAGTGTACCTAAATTTAAAAATATTAAACATTCGAGAAAAAATATAATAAAACTTAACAAAAAATTTCTCCTTACATTATAGATTTGATTAATATTTCCCTGCTTATATTCATTTCTTCATCTAAATTCTGTTTATCCATTTTCCTTTCTTTTAAAGACCTTTCTTTATTTCTGGCTTCCAATGACACTTTATTTACTATACGTTCAGCCTCAAAAAATTCGTTTGTTATCAATTATAAGTAAGGCACGTTCCGTGCTTCATCCTGGTTTAATGCCCGCCAGAGCTTCAAAGACTTTTATCCTACTTACAACTATCGTTAAAAACAAATTACAGCATCCATAACTCCAAATCTCTCAAAGTTTCAATGCCAACAAAAACTGTTTTAGGAATTCGCTCCCAAATACATTTGTTAAAACTTTCATTGGGATTTTGTTCTTCCATGAAGCACTTTTTTCAATAAGTCCTTCTCTGTGAGATCCCGAAACACTTTTTCACTTTCAATCAATAAAATTGACTCAGGTAAAGAATGCTTGTGAATATAAAATTCTCCGTAACAATGTTACGGTTATAACCGCACCAGCTATCCTCACCAAGAGGACAAAGCGTGTTGAGGATTATCCCAGTACTTAGTTTATGAAAATAAATAGCCCATATGGCTCTTTCATGTCCTCCAAATGACAAATTTACGGATTACTAGCCCATAATAATGTTGAATAGAGTCCACTTCCCCTTTAGCGCTGTTAGCCGTCCACGTCCCAAAGGGAATATTTTCTTTTCCCATCTGATAGCTTAATGCCTTTTTATGCTCATTTTTAGAATGTTTCTCAGCCATGTGCCCATATTGCTTTCTTTTGCACATGGCCAACACATTCTAATTTTCAACTTCTGTGTCGCCATATACTTTCTTTGTTTATATAGAAGAAATCCTTTTGAGTCCCCATATCACCAAGATATGCTCGCGTATAACATGCTTTTCGTGATGTCATTAGATCGCTGAATACACTTCTCTTAATACCCCCCGACATTCCATTCTCGCTACTGAATCCTTCGTAATTTTTAGCCACAATTTTCACGGTTTTTAATTTATAGCGAAGAACAATACTTGTGAGAGTCCCAAAGTCATAACTCCTTTCCTGTTCTCAATAGACGCGTAGCACATACAACTCCGTTCAATGAAGAATAGCCTCTTTTTATGCCATGTGCCATCCACAGCCACAGCTATATTTGAATTATTATCATTCGCTATGACTGCTTCGTGAACAGCTGCATTCATGGAGTCTTCACTAATTGTTTTTAAAACATTTAAAAACAAAAAGAATTATGGCGTTCAAACTTTTGCAGGTGGTGGAGGCAAATTCATAAGCCCACAGAATATTCGAGCAGCAGCTCCACCTTTTCCAATAGCTCTCATTCCATATGTCAATCTTAGGTTAACATCATAACATTTATTTGATATTTTTGATGACATTGTACTCGTCGATTCTCCACAGTTGTGACAAATTATTTCCAAACTCACAGCTAAACCTCTACGACTTTTAAATCTTCTCTCAGCTCAATTTTCTCTGAAGAACAGCAATATTTACAACATAAGAGATTTTTCATAAGGGAAGATAATAAATCCAGTTCAACGATTATGTTTACATTTTGAGAATCTTGTTCTTTTAGTAAATCCGGTATTTTAATTTTTCTCCTAGAAGCACTTTCCACGGAATTCAAAAAGCAATTCTTCAGTCGATTTAGACTTTTTATGTTGATTGCTACTATACTTCCTTCTGCCAATTTTTTATTCTTGGCATAATTACTCGTTTAAAAAAGTTAAGATACTTTTAAAATCTTATGAATATTAATAATTATAAGTAAAAAATAAATATTTCTTACGAATATTAATGTAAAATTAAGTAGTTGTATGCCACAAGAAACTTCGGAATAGACGAACTCGGTTTAAAACATTGCCATAAACCGAAATTTAAAGTAAGAAATTTTGTCACACAGCTTGGAACAATAGCTCACGCACAAGCGTGGCTACAAAGTAGCAGGGGTTAACATTCAAACGAAAAACAATCAAAAAGGTGTATTAGATAAACACGGAAACACATATTTAAAGTTCAAAGGGCGTGTCAAAGGGGGCGTGGTCATTTATTTACATTTTTATTTTTCATATTTTAGGGCTATTTTATCAGCAAACATATAAGTATTATACATTTTTAGATTCAGAAAAATAAGCACTATTTTTATTTAAAACGTGGTCTTGCTACACATGTGTTCAGAAAGGATAGTCCGCCATTGTGAAGAAGATAATATGCGTAGAATTGTGCATTTGCGTCAGACTGACATGGAAATTTATAAAGCCATACGTGTGACGAATGTGGCACCAAATAGAGCATGAGTTGGACTGGACCGTGCTTTGAAAAAGCGATTGTGTTTCGGTCAGTCTCTGGGAACAGGGTGCGAAATTTTTATTTACAAAAAGGAATAGAAGAGATTTGGTGGGGTGTGAAGGAGTTACGTTCGAGGTGTTAAGAAATACGGAGTGAAAAGTGAAAGGAGAAGAATCGGAGGAGAGAGTTAAAAAAAAAACTGGTCGAATTTTATGGCGGACTGATTAGGCAAAAAGAAGAGTCTACCCAACGTCGATACCATGATATATCCGTAGTGTGAAACTGCAATTAAGTCTTGTGTTTATTTCAGATTCATAATTTCAAATTAAAAGTTTCAAATAAAATGTGTTAGAAAAAAAATCTTCTCATGCATTTTGGGATTGTTTTCCTACCATCTTGATTATTCGAACTTTTTCATTGATTTCCTACATCGAATTATTGAGGAGTCGACTGCATGCCCATCTTTAAATAAGAGAAAAGATTGCGAATAAAACTAATAAAGTACTAATAGAAGCTTATTCAACTCTGGATTTTAAAATATAGCGTAATAAATAATTTTATTTAAGTTCAATTTTGATGAGATGATTTTGGTTGAACGTTAGATACACATTAATAATGTAACACGATATTATATTCGTTTAGAATCGTAAGATAGCAAAATAAATACACAAAATTTAAAATATACATGCATTCTTTTTCTCAGGAAAAATTTAAAATTCCTGAAAATTTAGTTTTTATAATAAAACATCTAAAAACCACGTGATAAGAAGCCATTTAATTTAAAATGGTTTTTTTTTAACTGTTTATACAATATTTTGAGCGAACTAGGAAAAATCCAATACATTATTTTTTTTTAAATAGAAAAGATAAGTTTACTTTGTCATGTTGCAGCATATTTGAACCCATAAAATGTACAAAAACACACACTTTCATCTCTAATACGTTTCGTAATAGTTAATTTCCATTATGTCAAAGAGAAGTGTGTCGGGGTCACAAAGGAAAATGTTTGAGGTAATTCTTTTACTCCACCAAGGAATCAGTTTTGAAATAGATGCCAACCTCTTAATTTCACTAGAAAAACTCCATAATTTCTCTGTAGAACAGCAAGAAGAGCAGTGTGATTCAACATGAAGTAATTGCTCAAATTCTGGCATTAATTATGCTGCAAGGAAATATTTCTACTTCACTCAACTACTGCGTTTCTCTCACGCTTCACAGTATTTCGTGCAGTTCTTGAACGCGCGGGTACCTCATTTTAAAAGCGAACATAATTAACATGGATCTACATAACCTACAAAAAGTACTGGATCATTTAAGTACAAACTTTTCTCAAATGTTGTTAAATAACTTACAGTTTGTGTGTGTTTTAGAGAATATATAATCACATTCTGAAATTTTTGCATACTGAAATTTCCTAAATAAACATGCTAAAAAGAGCAGAAATTTAAGTATGGAATAAATTTATTTTTATAATTAAATTATCTACAAGGCCTGTGTGGTTTGATTAAGCAAATTCATAAGTCATTTTTCTCTTTTTTTAAGGTATCCGAACGAGTTCGGAGTACTTTTTCAAAAAATATCACACTGAAAAATATAAACGTATTTTTAGGCTAAATATTTATATATTTAACTCTAAAATAAATATCTTAATTTAACGAAAATCACGTTTATAAGTAACATTTTAGCAATATCTTTAAAAAACACCAAAACGAACTAGAGAAAAAAGTAATAAACATATATCAGTAAAAATATTTCTAAAATAAATGAGATGCATTTATCTACAGACTATAATAAATTTTTTCTATTTTATTAAAATTCAAAAATTTTAGAGCTGATCAAATATGTATTATAAGAAATGCGACACTTTTTAGATTATTATTTAAATAACAGGTCATAAATTAAAAAAATATTCTTAAAATAAGAAACATTGCAGAACATTCTCTAGAAAATAATATAAATATCAGGCTCATAAAAATATGCATTTTTAATAATATGCGTTATTAGTATATTACCATGATATTCTGAATAATTTAATAGCCTACTTCAGGTAGTTTAAAAAGACCCACTTCAAGTTTTTCTTGTAAAAAATTGATTGTAACTTGGCATCTAGGTAACGTTGAAGAAAGACAAAACTTTGTTTTGTAAAGCCAACATATAGCTCTATTGAATTAAATAAAAAACAAAAATATGTATTTTAACTGAATTTGGTCATTTCAACGTGTTCGAAAATATGTTTAAGTGATTACTTATTAACGTCGTTCTAAGAAGCAATGTAGACTACTTGCGTGGCGATAATTAACATCACATTTCCTCAATTTGCACACATACTATTGTTTTTAATGGGAAACCTTTTCGAAATGTAAGAGGTCCCCAAAACATAGCTAGACTTAATAATCCTTCATCACATATTATTACAAACATTCGTCATTACTCGATTGTGTTCGTTACTGTGCAAACATGTTTTTAATTATTTTCAAAACATATTTTAACTATGTAAATATTTCTGAGGAAAAATATCCGAAAATAATAATTGTATTCCGGAAACAGACTAACGTCTAATATTCTCAACTTTAAGTTTTCTTTTAAAATAGCAGAAAACAAGCTGTGGATCAATGAATAAGTTTTGACCCTTTACTAAAATAAGTATTTGTGTCTCTTGGTAAAAGCATGTTGTGAAATGCATAAAATAAACATTCCTTGAAGCAAAATAGAAAATGTTATTCACCGTAACGGAAAAAAGTCGACAATGGTGACACCGAAACAAAACTCCAAACAAAATCTGACAACACCCCCTAAAAATGATGTTTCGAAAAGAAATCAAGTAGCATACGTACATCTAAATCAATAGAAAATTACTTGTACACATCTGTAGTAACTATAAATATCCTAGCAGATAGAATTGCGGAGAAGTTAGGCATGTAGGGCTCTAATCTCTTGTATGAACTATTTGAATGGATGAGATAGTTTAAGAACTCACTCTTTAGCAGTAAATTTACTTAAAAATTAGTTTAATGCCCAAAAATATAAAGGATGAGCTTAAAATATTTTAAAGTGTCACATATATTAGTTAATTACTGAAAATAATTTAAAAAAAATACAGTTAACACACGTGACCAGTTTGGCTTATTGATCCCGGATGCAGCAAAGTCGAGGTAACAATTTAAAAGGGTTATATATATACATGTATATATATATATATATATATATATATATATATATACATATATATATATATATACATATATATATATATATATATATATATATATATATATATACATATATATATATATATATATATATATATATATATATATATATATATATATATATATATATATATATATATATATATATATATATATATATATATATATGAACATATACACTGCTGGACAATTGCTAAGGACGGAGAACACTATCATCCATAGCAACCACAAAATGAAAGGAAGCAAAATGTGGAAAATTAGAATAAGTGCGGGATATTATTAAAAAGAAGTATGAGTATGCAAATTTTTTTTTTTTCACGTCTGTTCATCACGTGATAGCGTTCATAAGAGCTTTAAAGGTTCTGACGCGTGTGAACATCGGATTATAGACACCAACTGATCTGGCGCGAGAGTGGTATTGCTTATCGTCCAGAAAATATCCAGGGAAAAGGACTATTATCCGACATGCATTATAGTATCATGGTGTGCGGCCGTCAGTGGGCCGGCATAATGATCAATGGCCGCACGCGCCTACATGTGGTTGCGAATGAGACAATGACGGTCCAACGATACATTGATGAAGTTCTACTTCCTCATGTTCGTCTTTTCCGTGGTGCTGTCTGTGATAAATTTGTTTTTATGGAAGACAACGCAACATGTCATCGAACACTCGCTATTCAGGATTGTCTAGACAGCGAGGGTATTCAACGTCTCGTATGGCCAGCGCGTTCTCCATATCTAAACCCCATTGAAAATGTGTGGGATGCTTTGGGAGGCAAGTTGCTGGTCGAAACTATCCTCCGACAAACAAATCCGTGCACTCACAGAGGAATGGGATAAATTGCCTCAACAGCTGCTGGATAATGTTGTGCAAAGTATGGTACGACGTGTGGAATGTTGCATCACACTCCACGGTGGACATATCCCGTTCTGATACCTTTCTTTTAAGGTGCCTACTGATTTTTAGATGCATTGTTCCATTTCTCCGTACGCAGATCAAATGAACATTTTTTTTCTTTCAGATGTATCACAGCTTTTGTACTTTCCAGAACAATACATATTCTTCATTCTAATGTCTGAACAGTTTGGCAACTATATTTTATCCTACTAGGCCTCATGTCTCGCTCATGTTATGCTACATAGCAATTTGTGATCCATCCTTAGCAATTGTCCAGCAGTGTATATATATATGAACATACATATATATATATGAACATATATATATATATATATGAACATATATATATATATATATATATATATATATATATATATATATATATATATAACATATATATATGTATATATATGAACATATATATATATTTACATACACTGCTGGACAATTGCTAAGGATGGATAACACTATCATCCATAGCAACCACAAAATGAAAGGAAGCAAAATTAGAATAAGTGCGGGATATTAGTAAGAAGTATGAGTATGCAATTTTTTTTTTTCCACGTCTGTTCATCACGGGATAGCGTTCATAAGAGATTTAAAGGTTTTGACGCGTGTGGACAGTTCTTGTTTCAAGTCAAAGTTTTACAGGAAATATTTAATAGACAAACTTAAAATTTTTGGCATGTCTTCCGATATCACATAGATGATTTTATGCGTGGCCGAATTATTGGAAAGATCGAAGAAGGGCGAAAAGTAACAGATGTTGCCAGGGAGTTCGACATCGCTTACAGCGTTGTTTCACGGCTGTGGAAGTCATTTAAAACTACTGGAATGTGTAGTAGACGGCACGGGGATGTCGTGTTAGAAGTACGACGCCTGCAGAAGACAGATAGATCGTCCTATCAGCAAAAAGGAACAGGCGCACCACAGCTCATCAGGTGGCGAATCAGTTTCTTCCTGCCTCAGGAAAGCAGATCTCCCGAAAAACTGTTGCCAGACGTTTCAGGGGAGGAGAACTATACGCACGCAGACCTGTTGTGTGTGTCCCATTGACTAGACAGCACCGTACTGCCCGTTTGCAATGGTGTCGGGAGCATCACAATTGCCTTACAAAATAAACAACTAGATTGAATAATTATACTTCTAGAATAATTATTAGGAGTATAAAATTTGTTTCTTTTAGGTCCATGCAATAAATTGGAATTTTCACGATATCCCCACTTGCGTTTTTATAAAATTAATTAACTTCCAAACGTCAAATTCTGAATTAGGTTTTCCTTTACGATTATATTCTAAACTAATATCTTTGGAATTAGTTTCAATAATTTAAGACAGAAAAGTTGGCCATTGGTACCAGATGCTACATTTAAACTTTCGAGAGATCTTATGTTAATTTCTAACTCATCATATAAATAACGTAATTTCCTTATGTTAGAATAATTTTTAACAGATTCTAAGATAAGCACTTTATTCATATAGCTATTACTTATGAGATCTTCATGACCAAATCTCGATTTATGTAAACTTATGCTTTTTTTTCAAAATTCTCCTTACTTAATACAGGCCATTTCATAGCATTTAATGCTACTCCTCCAAGTAAACCTTTTAAATAAGCAAATTTCTGACCTTCTGATAAACTATCATTTTCATGTATGGCTTTTTGGAATTCACATGATATATTTCCTGATTCTTTAATTCCATTGGTCCGTTAGACAATGATATCCTTTACATTTTTATGTTATTCCACTAATTCAATACATCCTTTACGACATTTTTGTTTATTAGACGACACACACAGAGGACATGTATACGGCACAAAGAAAATTAAATAACTGATTCTATAAGCTAAAAAGTATAACTCGCACATGGCTTGCAGCGCCATATATTCATTTTACATTTAATTTACGACATATAGTGCTAATGATTACTTTTCACATGTAGCTTGATATTTGCTCGTAACTATTACCAAACATATTCAAATATTCAAAGTGTTTTTGGCATTCACAACCATGTAAATTTAAGCAGTAACATAATCTGTAGTGCATAGTTTCGATGTGCTTTTCAAGGAGAAATATCGTAATACTACTTTCTTGGAAAGTAGTAAACTTTTTTCAAATATATAATTTTATCTTGAGCGTTGGTGTTGTTGCGATAATATGTAAGTACCCACATTAGATTACGAGGGACTATCCCATTAAAATAATTTGTTAATTCTAAGAGCGAAAAATCAAAGAATATGAGTGTCATGATATATGCCCTTCATGTACTGCAAAGCTTTTCATGAAGTGTTGTTTGTTTTTACACAAATATTGAGCATAAGTATTTTGCAAAGAGCTTGGTTATTTACGTGTCACAACAACGCCAACGTTCAAGATAATTCGCCAAGTTGGCAACCTCGATTTCACATGTGTCGTACGTTCTACATTGTCAACCATGTGCTTCGTTTTATACAATGCCTCAAAAGGTTGCGATAATACTTAAAAACCGGATCATGCCATATTTTCCACTATAATATCAAAATAATTTATCAGAACAATCTATTTTTAAGGAACCGCATGTTACAACAATATGCTACACTGACAAAATCCTATAAAATTTTATCCTTCAAAAAAATATTTGTACACATTTTTTCGTGTATAGGGAACACCTACATATGCAATAGAAATTGCGATGCTAATTAAATCCGCCAAGATGTATGGCACTCACATGGTCGTGGTGAGTAAGTATAGATTGTGTGAGACACCAGCCCAGTTGTTGTCTGCGTCACTTGATCGAGATTCTAAATTATGAATTTAGCGTGTGTTTTTAAATTTTGGTGCGTTAATAAACAAAGAGACAGCAGCTAAAATAACTGTATGATAAAAATATTATGAATTTTATTGACCGATGTTATTTTTAAAGAATAAATTTGTTTAAAAATATTCCGCAAAAATATTAATGTTTCCTCGTATTTCCTATAATTTTGTATTTCTTTGAAACTCTCCATTTTAACAACGGGAGGTTTTTATGAAAATATTGCGATTTTGTACAAAATTCAATATATAATTCTCATTCATAACACAGTTTATTTCATTAACTGGAAATGCGGTTTTTTGTCATTTATTATTTTTTTTTAGAATAAAAAAAATTATTTTTTGCTAGCACTTTTTTTACATTTCATTTCTTCAGGAAAAAAATCACAGGAAGATTTCATTAGTCACAATTGGAAAAAAAATGGATAAAGTCTTATCTCCTACTCAAATTGCTTACATATTTCATCTAAAATCAGCTTCAAGCTGTCAAATGTAACGATTATTTTCCATTCTCCTAGAAGTTGAAGAATATGCTTATCACACATTTTCTTCGTATATTTGATCAAAATTATCGCTATATAGTTTTTTTTTATTGTACTCTATCTTATTTCTACCAGGAAATGTACATAAGGTTTTTGTCACACGCACTTGCAAAATTACTCATTTCTGATGTTGATGTTTGAATACTTTTAAGTAAATACCTTTTAAAACATGTTATAATTCGCCTCTTAGCTATGTATTCTTACTTTTCTTAAAATTAAATAACATTCTCTAGATTACTCTATCCATTTAAGAAAGAATTTTCATTTCGTAAATGTAGTTTTAGGACCATCAGCGGCTTGAATGATCTTTCATTCACATGGGACGTGTTGTCTTTGGAAAACTAAAACTGCATCACGTGATGTCTGCATAAAATGCTGACGCTATAATCAGACAAAACAGTTTTAATTTATTTATTTCTGTGAGCACATCCAAAGCTTGATACTTTAAATAAAAGATAACGGGATCAATCCACTTGTTGTTAGTCATGCCAGAGTTATTACTGCGTTGTGTTCTGCAATTTTTTCTAGATTATCGACTAATTTATCCGTTTAAATAAACAACTTTCTCCATGGCACATCATATAACTCACAGTGAATAAAGCTGCTCATTTCATTTCATTTATTGAAGGTAATTTATAAATTTTTATCTAAATATATTTTTTTTTCAGATATTAGTCACATTGCATGACAGAAACGTTCTATGTCTCAAAGTAATTAAACAAGTTACTGGCGATAGTTTGATAAAGTATCTGCTAATGAAATTGATATTTTTTTTTAAAAAAAACTTTCAATATTTTTAAACCAATACTCCAATTTTCAAATATGGAATGCCAAAATTTAAATTACATTTATGATAATGATGAATCAAAATGGGATAAAGCAGTGGTTCTTAAGCTGTCGTCCACGGACTGCTTCATGTCGCCAGTACTTTTCTAGGAGGACCACAAAGGTCCCTCATGTGTTAAGATTTTCCACTTTTACAGACCTTGAAAAACCTCGTGGAAAATTGAAAGCTGTGTCACCCTAGAATAAATCACTAAATTACTCTCATGAAGAAACTCTACTAGAACCTACCTGCATTTTGATTAAGAATATTAAGTCAGGGAGAGGTGTTCAATATCTTGGTAGAACATGATGTACGGCTGAGACATAAAAGGGTCCCGTGGAAATCGAAAGTATTAGAATCAATGGGATAAAGAGCATGAAGCTATTTAACGAACGAGACGTTTAAAGTGACATTTGAAAAGACGATATTTTCCCAAACTTTCCAATGCACATATTTAATTTGACGAAAAACTTGAATTTTCTTGAAAAAATATCTGTATAATGTTCTATGATAATCTTAAAAAAATATATATGCTTTAAGACAATATGCAAATAAAAGTCTTCATAAGATTATTTTCAACTAGTGCTCAAAATAAATTTGAAGGTCACAAAAAGTTATCATTGCATTTTTCGAAGCGGTTCATAAATTCAAAGCTGGTACCAAAAAAGTAATCAAGATAATTTTGAAAGAGAATAAATGCTTCCTTTAAATAAAAAAAAAATACTAGCTGTTTTTGATAGGTATATTGCAGGATTTGTTATAATGGAAGATAATTTAGCTACTAAAAATGGCATTAAAAGTCAATTAACTAAAATATACCTCACAAGTTAAATAAATATACCAGATGACACAAATAACCATTAATACATGGGGATTCAATAACTCCTCGAATAATAGACAGTTAAAATGTGACACATATATGCTTAAGATGACATGCAGTTACATTGAAACAAAAAAGTAAAACGCAAAAGATGACGCTGGATGGCAAAATTTAAGTAACACCGCATGAAAACCAAGTCAGAGAGGAAACATATGCATCCGAAATTGCAGCATGTTGACTTTACAAGAAAAGGAATTGTTAGTAAAGTGGTAACACATCAGAATAAGAATTTCTACTGAATATTTACATTCATATAACCATAAGAAGGTTATTTGAACCGGTAAAGGTCTTGTGAGAAATTTGACTATGAAGAAAATGGTGACGAAATTACGGATTGCTGAGACGATTGGTTCCATAGTGGGAGACCTGACTAAAGTGCTACTGCTTTTCAGACATTTCAGTAAGAAAAGGAGACCCTAGAGCATGGTTACTGAACCTTTTTTTTCTGCCAGTCGCATACATATGCCAGCTAATTAACGCGGGCCGCAACATTAGGATAAATGGGGAGGGAGGGAGAGGGAAGGCATGCTTTAAGACTAAGATAACATTGAAAATTTAAAATGTGGAAAATTGATCAAAATATTATAACTACTATTTTTCTGTTTTTTATGTATTGTTGTTCATATTTTCTTTCCATTATTGCCACTAACACTAAACTAGAAGCATTTAAGAAACACTTCTTCCTAATTTCTGCTTCAGTAAACGGTTTCATATGGTTATCAATAATATAACAAGCTTCATAGGGATGACTTTGTTACCACTGTGATATTACCACTGACAAACACTTTGTGAAGCAGCCCGTGGGTGCTGCCTGCTTTACATTATCTACGCCACCTGTTTCTTTGGGGAAGAACGAAGGGATCACTTCAATCATTCATTTTTAGAATATGTTTTTTAAGATCTTAGTTTAAACAAACACATACACAATGCAAAATAATTTATGTAGGCTGATCAAAATGAGAAAACACAACTCGTACTACCAAATAATCAGTGTAATGGACCACTTAATTTAACTTTATATATTAATTCTAAATTCACTAACACATGCGCTTTCCTTTATAGCTTAATCAAAAGACGCTACCGCTATATCCTAGGTAAACAGCTACTTCCTTGTACTAACTGACGTGGCTTTAATCCAGCTCTAATCCTTGTAGTCTCAGAACCACCTTTATCTTGAGTAAACAGGTACGGGTAGGTTAATTTTCGGACTTGGTATTTTTCTAAACGCTATCTTAAAATGATTTCCACACTTAGACGTAGACCTCACATAGCCACCATGAACGCTAAACTTACACTACATATATGATTCCTACTTTATATAACCACGTTCTTCCTCTTGGGTTGGTTGGAAATAATTGCCATTCTGGCCCCAAAGAACCTAAGAGGACTGTTATATTGAAACGTGATGAAAGCCCCATCACAACATTGTTGTTGTTACAAAACTATTCAAGAAAAGTCTATTTATCACCTCGTGCAAGATATCTTCGAGAACAAGTCATCTTTGAATGATTCCTGTTTATTGGTATTTTTAATGCCGCACTTTTCGCTAATCAAACATTACTGGGTCTTGTTTGTTTTTCACTGTCATCAGACCGCAATCGTCCGGGAAACGATAGATTTGCTGCTTCTGGCGATATTTTTCCATTGCATGATTTGAAAGATACTTCAAATTATCTCCAGTCATAAAATGGTTGCTACTCCACATATTCATCAGTTATCACTAACCGTAACCCTTCCAGATAGAAATAGAACACCAATTCGTACCCGTACGACACCGACAGCAAAAAGCAAAATTGATCTATTTGATTCTTGACAAAAAGAATTTCCCACCGAAGTTTTAATATAATGTTCTTGACTCATGAATTTCTTCTTTTGGATCAATAGGCCATGATCGGACCACTTAAAAAGCTTGGTAGGCCGCAGATTGAGTATTGCGACGTAGAGGGTTCATCTACACGTGCTTATGCTCGTGAAATCAAGCTTTTAAGTAGAACATTATTTAGTTCCTATGAGACCCCGTGCCACATTTCAAGCATGTGTGCTTCAATTTTTAATTCTATACCCACACACATTATTCAGTAAGTTTTTGAATTTTCAAATGTTAACGGACATTTACTCGGTAATATTTCTGTTGCCGCTGGTTATATTTCTGAGTCTTAATAACATCCAGAGATGGAGATAGTACATATGTTTATATTACAAGAAAATAAATATTTTACGGTTAGAATTTTGCACTTAAAAGTTGTGAATGCGGTTAAATGAAACTTTACACCTCTCTGTTCTCTCTTTGAAGGTGCTGCGGATTGATGCGGACAAGATCTGCGTCCGTCCGTTGCTTCCTGTTTAGAAAAAGTCCCGGTACGGAGTTTAAAAGTTTCAGTTGGGGTAGGTTGTCGGGGAAGTATGACGTGCTTCAGTCAATTAAGGTATCAACGCCCTATATAGATAATGTTAAAAGCTCTTTTCAATGTTCCTTTCTAAGAATCTGTTGTAAATACTCGTACAACCGCAAAATAAATTTTTTACAAGTTAAACATAGATTTAATATTATACTGAAATGAGCTTTTTTAAAAATTTTTAATAAAACAAAAAACAAAATTTTTTGACAAAAATGTAGTATATATATATATATACAAGGTTTTGCTAAAAGCTCATTCCAGTAAATAC
The DNA here is from genome assembly GCA_019973935.1 of Trichonephila clavipes. Taxonomy (NCBI): domain Eukaryota; kingdom Metazoa; phylum Arthropoda; class Arachnida; order Araneae; family Nephilidae; genus Trichonephila; species Trichonephila clavipes. Next base: position 9,356 of record BMAU01010876.1, on the reverse strand, counting down.
TAGAGCATACAAAGAATGTGTCATATAAATTTTGTGGATATAAAATATATACTTTCTGAGAAGTTTCAAAAATGACATTTTGAGAAAATACATTTTTTAAAAAAAAACTCACCTTATCAAAAACATTCCAGCGCCATGTTCCAAATTTTCAGCATTTTTTGAGCCTTCACACTCTTGTATAATTTTTTAATTCATTTTATCTTTCTGAACTCCTTAGTTTTTTTTTGCAAATTGGCATATCTTGCCCTTGTAATCCTCTCTTGTCATGTTCCCATGCAGCATGTCGCCCAATATCCCGGCTCTATGTTTAATTTTTTTCAAAATATCCAACTGAGTTACATTCCCTTTATTAAAGGATACAATAACATCATACGTACCAAAGGAAAGTGTTTCCCTAAAGTGCACAGAATATCTTTTTGGGGACACGAGACAAATAACATTATTAATGCTTTCATTTGATTCTGCGTGTTTCCACGTAAGCATTTTTTCAATAGCTCTGGATTAGAAAGATCCCTAAAAATAGGCCTAATGGCTTCTACAACAGAAACTGGAAGTTTATGTTTGTGGTGGTAAACTTGTGCCTTCCAATTGTGCCTTCTTATAACGGCACCACGTGTCAAGACCTGATGCACAAAAATCCATGTTGTGGATTTTCATCCGTTGATATTTTGTGAAGAAATATTGCCCATAGTACCTTGTCGTATATCCTTCACACTTGACAAATTTCATCGAATGGTACATCATAATATGTTTGTAATTGGTCAATAGAGGCTTCCCTTAATCTATTTTTTCCACATAATGCCTAACCATCTGACAATTTTTGGCCTCTGATCTTTTTGCTTTGAAACGCTCGGAAGGCAGGGGCGATCCGTTTCATAAATACATGGCCTATACACTCAAGTTTTGTGATCGTACAATTATCTGCGCATACTTTATTCTTCACAATGTTATCGAAAGCTTTGGAGTCACCCCTCCTAATATTTCGTGTAAATCGCCGCGCAATCCATAGTGCTGAACAGAGCGCTGAAATATCGATAGAGCTCCATCGACTTCCCCATTCGTCCACTATACCCGTTGGAAAAGTTCTTGCAGACCGGTCCATGTTTCTTTTTATCTTTGCAAACCACAATGTTTAGATAATATCTCTGTAATCAATTATCTTTCCGGCAAGTACACTCATTAACTGTCACAACACCATTCATGGAGAGGAATGTCTCTCTTTTGCCATGTTCAACCACCACAAAATTTCTCTGTATATTTTGGTTTTCTTGTTTGCAGCTTTCTTCACCTTACGTTATGTTTCATCGGTGCCATCCACACATCCTTAATTGCACCTAACAGCATTTGTATAGCCACTTCGAGAACTTTGTCGGTGGGGGTGGTAAGTTCATGATTCCGCAAAACATTCGTGCAGCTTCTGCACCTTTCCTATGTATCTCATTGCATAAACAAGCCTGGTGTTTACTTCGTAGGTGCTGAGTTTCCCATTTTCAGCTTTGAACTTCTTGGAGGAACAAAACTTGTAGCTATAACTGCAAAATTCACAGATTATACCAAGTTCAACAGCTCCACCAGAACATTTTTCTTCACAGGGAAGGTTAAGTCCTGTTGCTCCACACTGTAAACATTTGACAGCTTCAGAAAACACACCAGCTAAAACATTAAAATCTACAATAGCATTTTTAAATCCACTATTAAACTCACTTTTGTATGAGTTATTTAAAGTGCTAAGTTTTTTTTTTCTGAAGCAAAAATATTATTGTTAGAATCAGAAGACTGCTGTGGTACAGAATCACTTCTCCCTGTTGATTCGGAATCACTTATTCTGCCTTGATTAAAATTACCTTGCCTTTTTTAAAAAAACTTTGCCGCTAGATCTAGGCATTTTAAATATAACAAATTAATACTAAAATCAAAATAATAGCGTTGTAAAGAGCTAAGCATGTCTAATTACTATAAACACAACTTGAGCAAAACAAACAGCGTTTGAACGAAGATTTTTTCAAAAATACAAATGTAAACAACGTATAATTAGTTGTATCTCTGAAGCCGTTCTTAGGCTGAAAAATAACTGAGGCTGGGCAGCTAGCATCACGAAAGAAATTTTAAAAATGATGTCAAACTTCTAGCTGGCCAAAGAGGAAAAGCAAAGTTTACCTTTTTTCTGTCCATTTAAATCAGTGACGTGCGTTTAGATGACTTTTAAAAACAAAATTTTAGCACTAATTGTGCTAGAGATTAAAATGAGGTATTTTTGGAAAGGTAATGAGTTAAAAATTTTAAAATGCAATAATCTGAAATTGACAAAATTTTTTTTAGGTTTTCCAACAGCCCTTAAGTTTGAGGAGTGTAGGAAACAATATCTATAAATTAAATAAGACTGATTGATAATATCAATAGAAAATGTAAAATTTTTTTTGAGTTTGAAATAAATTGGTAATTTTTTATTTGATACATTCCCAAACTTATTTCATTAATATTTTCACATATTTACTTTTTAGTATGAAAAAAGTTTGAATAGATTTTACTATTAATGTTAATATGTTTTGACTAAGTTTTAGATATATTTTCACATACATTTCTGGAATTTTTATATTTTAAAAAGCTTTATTTCTCAGCTTTTCATTTTCACGATGATCATGCTTTCAAAAAACACTAAAGCATTATTATATATATATATATATATATATATATATATATATATATATATATATATATATATATATATATATATATATATATATATATCCCTATATATATATATATAGGGAGAGGAGCGAACTAATTGTAAGAAATGAAAAAACAGCATGATTTGTCCCCATTGTTGCAAAAAAGCAAACCCGGTTTGGCTACTTTGGCTACACAACAGGTGTGTTTTCGACGCCAACTTTTGTCTTTGTTTTAGCAGTTGCATTGCTACAACAATAGGGACGAATCTAAGTTGACATCAAAATCAGTAATTAATTTAATTAATTAATTAACATTTGAAAAACTGTATTAACATCATCAAGTGTCATCCAATACAAGTATAAAAATTATTTCAACTTTATTGTATGAACAGAAATTATTTCATGAACTATTGAAAATTTAAACAATATAAATAAATACATAAATATATAGAGAGTGGGCTAATGAAAAATTTAGGAATCGAATGAATATCAAAGCAACACATCAAATTGGAAAAATTGAAAATTTGTTCATAAACCTTTGTACATAATATGCCCTGTTTTGGTATTTTTTTTTATAAATTTGTATCAGTTTTTTTTTTCCTTTTAGTAATAATAGATTTGTTCAGCTTCTTAATTTTTTGCATATTTTTCTGAAAAATTACTAAATAATTCCTCTGAAATCCACATATCTCGATTAAAAATGTAGCAAGTATTGGGATACCTTAAAGATGTATTATATCTTTTAATCAGCTAGAGTATGCATATCTGTCATAAATAATTTTTTTCCTTATTAATTTTTTTCTTATCATTAAACATAGGAACACAAGTTCACACACACAAAATTATAATGTTTATAGTTTACGTAGAAAGAACATGTCGAATGAATTGCCAATTCTATTGCTTAACGCGTTGTCTTTTGAAAATATAGATATATAAATATTGTTTACTCAATAGCATATTTTTAGAAAGAAAATATTCATCGAAAATAAGTTTACTGAGGGATAATGTTTTGCCTCAAAAAGTAGTAAACAAAGTTCATGTTTTCCCGGGGAAATAAATAAAACACTCCAAAACGCAAATCTGTTTTTATTTCTTTTTTTCTTCAGATGTACAAACACAGGTTTAGATGGGAGAAAGATAGCGGTGTCATCTCGTGGAGTTTAGTTCTAGTCGGAGCGGATTTTCATCAAGGGGAAAAATAAATCCTCATCTTTTCCTACGGTAGAAATAAAGTGATTCTTTAGGAATAGGAGGTCTGTACATTTCCCTACTTTCTTTGAGATGGATTTTCTGTTTTTGTTAACACAGAGAAACCCAACGCAATGTTTTTCTCTTCTTGAATCCATGCATATATTTTCAGAAATTTTCGGGAAAATCTATCGTTATATTTTTCGAAAAAAAAGGAGAAAATAATTCTTCTGCAATCTTCGATTGATTAAGCAAAAAAAAAATTTCGATAAAATATATATAATTTTGATTGTTTTTAATGCAATAATTATTATTCTTTTAGTAGTTTAATCCAAATATGATGAATACCTCTTTTGCGCACTTCGAAACAAACTTAGAAATTAGATATAAACTGAACTGTAAGGCATGATTATAAGTATTGAATTTGAAATCTTTAACTTGTACATCATATAAAGGAAAGGAAAAAATATCTATGTTCTCTAAAAAAGCATTTTTATTTTCATTTAATTAAAAAAGAAATTCAAAAAAGTTTCACATTCTTCAATAATTAGCTTCAATTGTTGTTAACAACACCGTTGAAGGATTTCCATAAAATCGTCGCTTCTTTAGACAACCTTGATCTTCCTCTCATACATAAATAACTAATAAGTTTCCTTTCAAAAGACAATTGTTTATTAACTGTATTGAAATAAGAAAAAAATATGAACATAAATAAAACGATAAATGACATCACATATGTAAAAAATGAACAAATTTAAATATTTTTTGTAAAAAAACAATAATACAAATACAAAATTTACATTAAAAGTTTAAATTTTTTTCAATAAAATAACACCATTGGCAATTCTAATTTTGCCTGGACTAATACATTTTAGGGACATGTTACGATTTACATAATTTTTTTTAATTGAATGATGTCTACGATCTTTTGGTTACCTCCTACGTGTAGTATGATATAAAAACAGATTATGTGCTCAAAATTTCATAAAAACTAAACATTTAATTTTTAAGGGAAAAACTTGAAACTTCAGAAATTTTTAAAATGCTACTCCAAAAAATTGACGTACATATATGAAATTTGATTTACAAGTAAGTTAAACTATGTATATAAGAAAAGTATGTATGGGCTTATATGATAACATGATTAGTATTCGTAAAAATACTCTTTTATGAATGCTTATTGAAGTTTTTTTTTATAAAAAAAAAAAAAAATTAAATTACAATTTTAATATATATTTTTTAAAAAATAAGTATAGCTTTAATTGAGAGAGAAAATGCATAACCGCTTTTGTTCTATATACTCATTAGGAACAAGTAAAAAAAATCTAAAGTATTAATAACAGAAAAAAAGCCTTAGCTTTTTAAGTGAAGACAAAATAATTATTTATCTTTTTTGAGATAAGTCAATTTAAAATTTTGGTTTGTCCCATTGGAATGTGAATAAAACTAGCATAAAAGTTACAACTCTACGTTTTTCAAACTTGGAACTTTTCAATTTATTGTGAGTTTGTAGGAAACTATATATATATATATAAAATAATAAATTAGTCTAGAGAGGAAATTATATTTGAATCTTTGACCGATTTTTGTCAATTTAATCACATCTTGTCCCCTTAAAAATATCCCATACATTTCCAAAAAAGTGGTTAAAATCTATTCAAAAGCAGAATTCCTCCGTTTATCGATATATTTTCTGTTACTTTATATACACTTAATTGACACAAAAACTGTTATAGTTTTGTAGACAAACATAATAAAACAAAATAAGGTTTTTTTTTCAAGGCCCAGTGGATCTAGTGAAAAGTATATCGCGCTTTCTCGCTACAGGTCCAGGGTTCTATCCCTCTGGCTAGGCAAAATCGACTCGATCTTTTATACCTGCAAAGAGTCAATAAATGAGTACCAAGCTTACAAATGGGGCCAAGCCACTGGGAGATCCGCTTTAGATTGACCACCTGATCAGGACGTTTGCTCATGCACCTTTAGCGCCCATTGGTCACGTATCTTGAGATGGGCGATTTGGCCTCACGGGATGTTGCGTTGCTGGAGTTTGAGTTTATGGTATTCTATCGAAGATATAAAAATCAAGTATTTATAATAAGAATAAATTCGTCATTTTTTTCTACCACAATCTATTCTTTTGCCGTAGTCTAGTTGCTAACCTTACATGCATGAACTTTATATTACTAGTTGTATGTTATTATACCCATTTAACTATTTAAAAATAATGAAACTTTTTATAACAGAAATTGATATTTAAGGATGTAGAAATTCCTAATATACGTCGCAATAAACGATTTTTTTTAAATATGGTAAGCACATGTAATATCGAACGATATTATTTTTACCTAATATAAAAGAAATAATTAACTGCATCAAATTGAGTATGTTTTTTATCTAATTCCTTTCAAATTATATCGCAAAAAACTAGTTCATTGAAGTGGGGTTTTTTTTTTTTTTTGCCCCTTTTATTCGAATTTTACTTTCTTCTTAGAGCTCCTTACAATAACATTTTTTATTTTAGTAGTTAAATGCAAATTTAATATAATGTTTAAGAACTTTAATAAAAGTTGTGGACATATAATTGCTGAAACACAAGTATTTTAAATGAAAAAAATTGTGAGAAATTAAAAGTAATTGTAACAATATAAGTAAAAACACAAATGTAAAATAAATAAATAATTAACAAACAAAAGTAAAAGAAAAATTAAAGGTAAATTATTTTAAATAAATGTAATTAGTTTTTTTCTCAATTAATTATTTTATTTTGACTCAAAAAGAAGTTTCAATACTAATACATAATTGCTGGTTTAAATGTGTAATTACTCTCAAGTTTCAAACTTTCAATAGCATTTATGCTGAGGAACGTAACGCAATGTTTACATTATTTTAATTATGATTCGCATAACGATTTTACATGAAAAATAGATTAAAGTTATCCCGTTGTAATGGGTATATTCGCGGAAAGTGTGAGTGAGTGAATATTAATGTCGCAAGTAGTTTAGCTACACGAGGACTTTTGGCTAATGGACCTCGTAATTTTGATCCATGACCAAGTGACGAGGACTACCCCTAAGCTGGCACTCCCTCTCCAAACTACCACACCACATCAATGGGAGGGCGTTTGAGCTCTCGACAAATCTTCATTCTAACTACCAACCACTAATGTATGGGGTGGCCCGTTCATTATAACGTAAATATGCTATAGGTGATTGCATATTTTGATCGTAGAATTCCTTTCCAATCGCATCAGACAGAAATCATGACATTCTTGGGTTGAATATTGGATCTGTGGAGGCGAAAAGTGAGCCGAAATGACTTCCCTTAGATACTTCTTGCTCAACAGTATTATTTAGTACAATGTAATATGAAAAAATGGGGTCATTCCTGCAATAATGAAGCAAATCATATTGTGAAAAACAAATTGTGTTAACATCGTGTCATCTGCTACAAGTTGAAACAAAATCAAACTAGAGGGGCGCCATCTATTGTAGGTGTAACTTTGTCAAAAATAACGTATAAAAAATTAAAAAATTAAAATTTATAATTAACGAGTTAATATTTGAAAAAGCTGTATTAACATCAAGTGTCCTCCGCTACAAGTTTCAAAAATGTATTTGAACTTCAGTGGAATGAAAAGTATTTTATTAACGACTGAAAACTTGAACACATATGTATATATATATATGTATATATATATATATATATATATATATATATATATATATATATATATATGTATATTATTTATATATATATATATATATATAGGGAGAGTGAGAACTATATATATTAATATGAATGGAAGAATTATCTAATCTTAACCCTTTACCTTTATTTGCTGCTATAATGATGTTTTTCTTCATTACGGTTTTAGTGTGTGTCGCAAATAGAAATGTGATTCACTAGATTCCATCAATGAGATCGTTAAGAACCCATGCATCAATATGGTTTATGTTGCCTTTTTCAACAAAATGGCCCTGAATGTTGAATTTGTACGATATTTAACATTATTATTTTGACTCAATCCGATTTTTATCTGATTTTTAAGATTAACCTCGGTGTTTATATTTTTTTATGGATTAAAATCACCAGCTTTCAATCTAGCAAATAATTTCTATAAAGTTATCTCATCTACAACATGTTTACCGTAAAAGGTGCATTACGTTGTTTATCGGGGTTTTTTTATTTTCCCGATACAAGAAAAGCATTCAGTGAACTTTTGCGTTTTCCAGTGTGAGAGAAATATGAAGCTGTCAAAATTTAACCTTCTGAGTGGATGACCCGCTAATTGAATTTCACTTCGAAAGCGGTCTACTTTTTCAAAGCTAGTGGTAGCGAAAATGTTTCGGATGAATTTCGCGAACTGCTTCGAAAGCGCACCGCAGTTTTATGCCTTCCCCCTTAAAACTGCGGGAGGTCCTCAAATGGTTTTGCAGGGGATGATTTTATTCTTTTCGGTTTCTGTGTTGTTCGAAAGGGGAGGTTTCTCATTCACAGCTGTGGCCTAGGGCGAGGATTGTGAAATGGACATTTTCTCCACTTCACGGCCAACAGAAACTTCTCCCAATTTATTGCAAATATATATTTCATATATTTGGAAAACTTGCTCAATTTCTGATCTAAAAACCAATTAGGTTTTAAGAAATTTTAATTTTCTGAGTTTTGATTTTAAATTCGGTTTCATTTTAAAGCATTTTTGAATTCCTAGATTGAATTAATTAAAAATATTTTTTAACACAATCCATTATTTCGTGTGAAATGTCTATTAACTGCAATTTTAATTTCTAAAATCCTTTCTGTTTGCTTATGTTTTTAAGTTTTTGAGTTTTCTCACATTTACTTAATTAAGATTGATTTAAAGACCAATTTATTTTTTGACACATAGTTTATATAATTTAAAAGCTCTTTACTTTGTTTTCATTATTTTTTTTCCTTTTGAAAAATGCCATGACCAAAATGTACGCAGGCTACTGTGATAAATAATACTTGAAAGGGATGGAATATGACTGAAAATGGTAAATCTAAAATCCAGCTTTCAGGTGATATTACAATTAGACTACAGAATGCAAATGTTGCAGAATGAACTAAATATTTCCCTGACGTACCACAAACTACATTATAATAAATATATTGTAGTACTACATTACAGTATTTTAAAGTCATGCAACAAAAACTTAAACTTGCTTACCTGCCACGATGGGGAACTGAGAAAAAATATTATTTACAATCTTGGTGATTTCTGGATTACGTTTGTATCACTACTATTTTCTGTATAAATATTTTGCATTTAAAACTCTTCAGAATATATAAGGTTCTGATAAAACGGAATAATTGATCAAATTAACAATTGTTATCAATATTATGTCGAAGAAAATTTTGAATTATAGAAAAGATATTTTCAGTCATATTTATTTCAAGTAAGAATTTTCATGTAGAACATAAGTTGGATAGTAACATATTAAAAAATTAAAGCTTTACAGGCATTGGAATTTTTTT
>BMAU01010871.1:0-18944 GCA_019973935.1 Trichonephila clavipes | reverse complement strand
GGAAATTATACATATATATATATATACACTGGTGTGCAAAAATTAAGGACGAGACGGTTTTTTCAATATAACTTTGTACGAAAGCTTTCCAAATCAACAACATTTAATCACCGTAAGATCCCCAATACGTAAGGACATGTGTAATGTAAGCAACACTTACTAAAAGAGAAATCAGAGGGATAAAAAGAAGCTTGATTGAAAAAAGTAGCATGGAGCCGACAATGCGACTGAAGGCCGAAACATCCCGTGATGGGTGTCCAGCAAGAAACATCCGGTCTTAAGTAGGGGATATGATCTCCCCTGACTGCTAGGCAGGTTTCCACAGCATCTGCCCATGCTGAGAATGAGGGTGTCAATGAGTTGTTGAGGCATTGCTTGCCCATTCGTCTTGCAGCGCCAATCGAAGCTCCCGAATCGTTACTGGTGGTAAGGTACGAGCTGCCAAGCGTCTGCCTAGAAAATCCCATACATGCTCGATGGGATTGAGATCCAGAGATCGTGCCGGCCAATCCATACGTTCAATATCCTCACTCTCTAAGAGCTGTTCGGCGAGCTACTGTGCGATGACATGGTGCATTGTCGTCCATGAAAAGGAACTGCAGACCCATAGCGCCTCTAAAAGACGCACAATATGGAAAGAAGAATCTCGTTACAATAACGGGTCCCGTTGACTGAACCTGCGTCGAAGATGTGAAGGTATGTACGACTACCAAGCATGATGCCTGCCAAACGAGAACACCAGCGACCTCCATACCTGTCTCTTTCAATGATGTTCGAGGGATGATTGCGGCTTCCCCGCTCTTCCAGATGAGTATGCGATGAGAATCGCTACTCAAACTGAATCTGCTCTCATCTGTAAAGAGTACTCAAGTCCCCATTCATTGTCTCTCCCATTCCGGTGTTCCCGGCACCACAGAGAACGCCTTCTCCGATGGGCAGGCGTTAAAGGTACTACACCGTACAGGGCGTCGTGCAAACAGACCATCACCGTGCAGTCTTCTGGCCACGGTAAAACGCGATATCGGTCGATCCAGATCGCCTGTGTCGTGTGTATCTAGCAGATTTCTCCCGCTGTCGGCCGCCTGTTTCTTCTGGCCTGTAAGACAATGAATGTACCGGTCATCTGCGGGTGTGGTTCCTCGATGGACGACCACTACTGAACCCTCGGATAGCTGTTCCTGTAGTTTGAAATTGTTCTCCAAAGTCGTTGAAACGATGCTGTGAGCGAATTCCGAACTCCTGCAGCCCACACTTGTCACACTGCGGCCTTTCTCCAACTTCCCAATGATTCGACCTCGGGTAAAAGCATCCGGATGTCGTTCAGCAGGTTGATTATTCGCCTATTTCTCGCTGAGGCAGCAAATCTGCGGTGTGATTTTAACTGCTATACGCGGCGTGCAATCTCTTTGCCAGAAATACTGATCTTACACCGACAACATGCTTTATACTACTCCAGACACTCCCCCATTACGTCTACCTGCATATCTGCGCATGTGCTACCGTACATCACCTTACTTAATCTCCTGGATTGGTCTTTCTGTCCGCTCTGCCTCCTTCGTTCAGCTGATATGATAATTTTTCGACTTCGTCCTTAATTTTTGCACACCAGTGGTGTGTGTATATATATATATATATATATATATATCATATATATATAATGCTATTGTTGTAAAAGGGGGGGTGCTTTGTATTTAATTTTGCACACTAACTCTGCATTTCGGATTAAGAACTAGTAAGAAATTATAACAATTGATATAGAGCACCCCACGATTTTTACCATAATGAACTTAATTTTCTCGTTAACCGTTGTATTTTTATATTAAGAATTAATTTTACTTTTAATTCGATTACATATAAAAACTTGTTTTTTAGTTTTTTTTAAACTATAATTTATCTATGGATTGGAATTTTCCCGCTTTAGAAATGAGATTAATATTTTCCCCTGATTCTCTCAAATAACTGTCAATGGTGAAGTATTTATTATAAATGTAATTGTCTTCACAGCCAGTCAAATGTTTAAAATGTATATGCAAATAAATGTAAATATTTTTTTCTCTCAATAGATAAAGAAACATGGAAAAAAATGAAGGAATTTTTAATTTTTAGTAGGCAAATATTTTTTTAATTATAAGGGTAAAAGCCTGAAAAGCAACAACCTTCTATGCAAAGAGCATCGGATTGCCAACCCCTGCCCTAGATCTAGACGCGGATGATCGGCATGAATTCCCTTTGAGTAAAAAGAAAAAGAAAATGGTCAGCCATTTTTTTTTCTCGATAACCTTTTAGTCTAAGGACTTCACATACCATGCTTCACATTGTTCTTTTGACATGTTCATCTGTTTAAGAAGTAGAATATTCTTTCGACTAAGATTTTTTTCTCTTGCTCTCCTTATACAGAGTGTTTTTTTCCAGGTATAGAAGTTTAAGTTGGCATTATTTTCCAAGATGGCGACTGATTTAACAGCCAGTCAAGTGATTTATTCTCAGTTTGGTTTTTGGCAATTCATCATGAATAGACTCACGCCTGAACAACGCTTTCAAATTGTGCAATTTTATTTCGAAAAATAATGGTCGATTTTCATAAGCGACTTTTGTTTAGCGATGAAGCGCACTTCTGGTTGAATGGCTGCGTCAACAAACAAAACTGCCGCATTTGGAGTGAAGCTAATCCACAAGTGTATGTCGAAACACCGTTAGATCCAGAAAAACTGACTGTTTGGTGCGCTTTATGGGCTGGTGGAATCCTTCTTCAAAAACGATGAAGGCCACAACGTTACAGTCAATGGTGATCGGTATAGAGCCATGATTACTAACTTTTTCATTCTTGAATGAACAATCATGATGTCCAGAAGCTGTGGTTTCCAACAAGACGGCGCAACATGTCACACAGCTCGTGCCACAATCGATTTATTGAAAGACACGTTTGGTGACCACCTAATTTCACGTTTTGGACCTGTGAATTGGCGTCCATGATCTAGTGATTTAACACCGCTAGACTATTTTCTGTGGGGCTATGTAAAGTCATTGGTCTATGATGATAAGCCACAAACGCTTGACCATTTGGAAGACAACATTAGCCGTGTTATTGCCGATATACGGCCACAAATGTTGGAAAAAGTCATCGAAAATTGGACGTCAGATTGGACTACATCCGAGCCAGCCGTGGCAGTCCTATGCCAGAAATCATATTTAAAATGTAATGCCACAAGATTATCTTTCGTATAAAAAAAATTCATGTCATTCGAATAATACATCGTTGTTTTATTGCAATTTAAAGTTCTATACATCTAAAAACACCCTTTATAAGGTAACACTATGATTTTTTCCCTAAGTAAAGTTACTAGATTAGTGTTCTCCGAGCCAAAATTCCTACTCGATGCAATGCATTCTATGGAACTATAGGCACAATCAAAGAACTATAAAGCAATAGAAATTCCTTGTAAAACTAAAATTTTTGGAACTAAGTTTTGCAAGATGGAAGCCAAATTAAAAAGAAATAGTTTGAATATTCTGATTCGAAAGTAGCTATCCCAATAAATTGTCTTGTAAGAACAAAACAATTTCCTGACTTTATTTTTAGTCATTTGTGGAATTCTACATGAATAAATTGAAGTAATACGTAGCCTGACAGGTTTAAGAAAATGCTTATTTTCTTAAACGAGTTTCGCTACAATTCAGTTATAATTTTGGAGAAATTTACTCCATCCATATAATATACTTTTGAAAATGAATTCAGTGCTGGCGAAAGCAGGCACAAATATACAAAAATTCTACTTTATATAAATAAGATTAAAGGGAAGTTAAAACGTTGGGTTCACAAAATATTTTGGTTTTCAGTTAAAGAAAAATACGAATGGGTGGTCTTAAGGCTTCTAGAAATTTATAAACTTTTTATGCTTCACTGAAATTTCAAATAATGAAAGAAAATGTATAAATCTCATCGCAAATGCGCTGGAATAATAAGTCTTACGCAAGATGTTTCCGGGAAATGTATATCTGTACATAGTCATTTTATTAATTCAATTTGAAACAAAAATGAATTCTTTTATTTTCTTTCTGAAAGAAAAAAATTCTAATTTATCAAGCCACTATTGTTAATTTTCAATCACATTCTTTTTACATAATCGGTCATAAAATCTTTATGCTTTCAGAGAAAATTAACACATTCCCTTTTTCTCTTTCTTTTTTTCTTTCTTGAAATTCTTTGTCTCGTAGAATAAAAACTTCATTACAGTTGTGAATTTTTGTTGATTGTCTTAATTTTTTTGTTATTAAATATTATAGATAAGATTATTTTTTTATATAAAAAATATCATTTATATATATATATATATATATATATATATATATATTAAAACCATCCACTTTATAAATATAATGTGTTAAAAAAGTTCAAAGGGAAATATATATATATATATATATATGTATATATATATATATATATATATATATATACTAGAGGACCTCGACAGACGTTGTCCTGTACACACATCTTAAATTCAAAATTCCAAATTTTTTGAATAAGCTTTAACAATCTGGACCGTTTGAGTAAAATTTCAAACACTAATTACATCTGAATGTAATAATTTAATTAGTACACTGATTTATTTCCAACGAAAATAATAACTCGAAGTGACAAAATATTTTCCTGAAAATGATTACAGCACCAACTGTCGGGACCAACTTGGAATTCGTAATGCAAAGATTTTGAATATCTCTATACTGCGATCGTAGCGCCTTTCGCCGGATCCAATGCAAACATTCCGAGTTCAACATATTTATAAATAAAAAGTTAATTTAAATAAACATTTTTAAACCGAATTATAAATCTAAACCATTCTCCGAGTTCACTGGAACAGAACAATAACTTTCATCAAAATCAGTCAGCCGTTTAGGAGGTTCAGTTACATACACACGGCAAACAATACACGATATAAAGATTATTTGAAACTGATTAATTAAAAACGCTAAAAAGTATGTGAATCGTCTGCATTTTCATAAATAATAAAAGATAGGTCGCTTTCAATTTCCAGTGGTATTGAAAATCAATTTTCGACGCCAACTTACGTCTTTTTTCAATTCCTACTATTAGCTCACGATCTCTATACGACATATTTTATTTGTTTGTTTATTTATTTATTTATCTTGGTGGAATTTTCAATCGTTAATAAAAATACATTTTAAAGCAGCTCAATTATTTTGAAATGTAATGTACATGATTATTTTGGATGACAATACAATAACTTAATTATAATTAATAAAAATTAATTGATTAAAACTAATTATATTTAAAAAATTACAAACACAGCCACGTTGGCGACTTATGCCTAAAATTTGAAAAGGTTTTTTCTCACGTTTTAAAGCATTCAGTTGAACTGAAATTTTATATACACGATTGTTTTGGATGACAATACGATACTTTAATGATAATTAATAAAAATTAATTACCACTTAATGTTGTGATTCTGTCATATGTATATGCATATTTATATTAATTGCAACTATTTAATAAAAAGTAGCTAAAAAAATAAATTTTTCTATTGATCTAAGTGGGAATTAATTAAAAATTTTTTGTATATTACTTGGTTTTTATAACAATAGCGTTGTTACAACAATGCAGGTGGAATGTTGAGTTATATTTTTTGAATGTTTTTAATTACATCTTTTTAACTAATTGCGATATCGGACCGAATTGTGAATCTAAAATCCATTTCGAATTTACTTGAACCCACACAAAAATTTCATCGAAATCGATTCAACCGTTTAGGAGGAGTTTAGTGACATACAGACGCACAGAAGATTTTTATATATATTAAGATAATTATTTGCGCATTTTGATCAGAATATACTGACAAAATCTAGCTGAAATATGAATATTTATTTTCGGCTCATCTTTAAAAACCAATGTTTATTTCGAATATAAGGCATTATAGTAAGATTAAGAGTACATATCAGTAAATATAACTGTTTATTTTAGTTTCTTTAGACGTAAAGTAAATAAAAATCATAAGAGAAATACTTTAACCAATGTGTTGTTTTGAGATCAATGGAGTAACTTAGTGGAGGCATTAGTTTTCACGTGTTCAAATATTCTCTATTATTATACAAAATTATGGTCACAGGATTAACATAAAATATGCAGGGGAAGCAGTAATATACAAAAGGTGAGATACAAATGAGATTAAGTGTGTAGCTGGAAAAGTAGTGGAGTTGGCAACAACTGTTTGGGAGACATCATACCACATACCTCCCTCTATTCATGTGGCTAGTTTCGTTTTAATAGATCCTGCCCGTTGGGAGTACTGCGTCAGCTGAGTGAACACGTGCAACTGCATTCTGTCGGAAAATGTCCGAACCAACATCGAAACGAAATTGTCCAGTGCTCATGTGTTTGAACGGTATAGAGGTTTTCAGGGGAAGGATCAGTGCCGAACATACTGGATAAAAGTGCTCGCGCGCTGTCACCTCGTGAAATCTAATTTACTTACGCGAAGATGATGCGACTGCTGGGTGACCAAGGTCAGTGATTGCCAGCAGACTAAAACATGCAGCCAATATTCTTGATATGGTAGGTTTCTCACTGCATCAGTGGTCAGACTGTTAATGAACAAACATTAATACATTGAAGCACTCAAAAGACTCCACGGAAAATAAGGGAAAGAAGGTTAGAATTGTGAGTGATGGATCACGCTGTTGCATCAAGACAATGCATCCGCTCACATGGTTCCATCCATCAGGCAGTTTCTGACCAACAAAACATTACTGTGATGGAGCATCCTCCTTATTCACCTGATTTTGGTCCCCGCAGAGACTTTTTTATATTTCTTGCACCAGTGCTTGGAACCGGAAAAGGGAACCCATTTTACCCTCAGTTGGAAGGTGTTCAAGGGTAAAAACGGAAAATCTCCTGAGAGGTCCTTCCGATAATTATGCACAGAATCAAGCTACCAGCATACCTGAATGAAGAAGTGTTTGAATGGTGAAGAGAACTACTTTGCTGGGTGCTACTGTCACGGAGAATCTATTTTCTATAAGTACAATGATTTATTAAGACTAGTCTCGTTTTTTTTATGTGTGCGTCATGCCTTGTATTGTAACAAAATAAATTGAAATAAGTCATCACACAGAGAATACAGCCGCGAATGTTTTATAATGAGTGCCACTTGGAGTTGACATTCCTTTTATTTCTAGAAGCATTTCCCGTTTACGTACTGTATCCTGCATGCTTTCTATTTTGTTACTTTACAAAAATTGCAGATCAGGTTATACTCATAGGCGAATTGCTAACTTTTAAATGAAGGGAACACTTTCCTTAGTCGTGAAAAGGTAAATGCCCAGAAATTCAGGAATTCAGAAATACATTACACTCCTAGAATCACGACTTCAAAATATTTTAATTTAAAACTTAAGAAATTTTTAAATGTTTTTTAAAAACTTACAAAACTTTACATGTATGAATTGCAAAATGAAAAAAACACGTTGGAAAATTACTTATTTAACTTCTTCCAAAACTTTCTGAAAGTGCATCCGGTTGTTGCAAGTGGCTATGGTAACGAACTTTATAACCAACGTGTTGGGGTTAAAGCCCTAATGCCACTGAAGTTCCGCCGCGTAGAGTGGGCTGATGAACGTTAAATCTATTAAGGCGTGGTGTGGTAGTTTGGAGAAGAGGGTGCCAGCTATATCAAGTATACTTCCTCGTCTACTTGACCGAGCTGGTTTTGCTTAATAAAGGTTGATCACGGGGTGGTTGTTTCGGGGATCGTTTTGTAGCTCTAACCCTCTTCGGGTGAGCTCGATTCCCTTGGGTATTCCGCCAATAACCCTCGTGTTGCTTTATAGTGCAGCGTTAATGCAACACTCTCTCTCTCTCATAACACTCTTTTAAATTTGACCTGCCAAATACCTATTTCCATTTGATCACATTCTTTATAGCAAAACAGAATAAGAATAAACTTTTTGCAAAATAATGCATTAATTATCTTTTTATTTCCAACAAATGTCATAAAAACAATGAAAAATTCAAAACCCAATTAGGTCCCTCTGCCAAGCCCACGGCAATGAAAAGTTCTATTATTGAATCAACTTCACATTGTTAATTTCTTGGCATCCATCTTAGAAACGATTGCTATCACACCCCTTAATAAAAACACTACAATTATGGGTGTAGAGGCCAGTTCGCACATTTGACATCTCCAATTTTCTATGAAGAAGCATAACATCCTTTTATGTTATTCCCACTGAAAGTAGAAATTAAACAATTCCCTCTCCGCCATATGTCAAGCCTCTCACACAAGTGAATAAAAATTATGACGTCACGTTTCACGGCGTTGCCAGATCTGCCAACTTAATACCATGTCATTTAGAGCAAGAATGTTTTGTCTCGGGGAAATAGATGAGCAGCTGTGTTTTTAGCCGGGCGTTGATGAGCCTATTCTTTAATACGACATCCTTGCTTATTAATTTATGATTGTAGAGTAATAGGGATCCAATAAATTCGTGCACTAAGTGGTCATTTATTGGTCGCTAGTTGAGACGCTTTGTACGTGATCGGAATGGGGAATTTGTACTTATTATCAAGCAATGAAAACGGGAATTAATGATGATTTTTCCCCTTTTCTGACAATATTCCCTGTTTAAAAAATCCATATCCTTACAATACAGTAAGACCCCGCTTAACGGGGTATACGTTCCATCAAAGTTGAGCGTAATATGAAACCGCGTTAAACGAGGTTGGGCAATAATGGGGATAGGGGAAATGGATAGAAATTGGTCAGGTATTTTACCATTAAATTTATATTAATTATGTTTTTTATAATAATAAAACAAAAATTTATATTTTACTAATATAGAAACATGATAAAGGAATATAAAGGGTGTTTTTTAGAGGTATAGAATTTTAAATTTGCAATAAAACAACGATATATTATTCGATTGACATGAATTTTTTTTTTATTCGAAAGATAATTTTGTGGCATTATATTTTAAGTATGATTTCTGGTATAGACTGCCACGGCTGGCTCGAATGTAGTCCAATCTGGACGCGTCGTGAATGGACAACATTTGTGGCCCTAACAATAACACGGCGGATGTTGTCTTCCAAATGGTCAAGTGTTTGTAATTATCCGGCATAGACCAGCTCGACTTTATATAGCCCCCACAGAAAAGGTTCAGCGGTGTTAAATCACAAGATCTTGGAGGCTAATTCACAGGTCCAAAAAACGTGAAATTAGGCGATCATCAAACGTGTCTTCAACAAAATCGATTGTAGCATGAGCTGCGTGACATGTTGCGCCATCTTGCTTGGAACCACAGCCCTGGACATCATGATTGTTCAATTCAGGAATGAAAAAGTTAGTAATCATGGCTCTATATACCGATCACCATCGACTGTAACGTTGTGGCCTTCATCGTTTTTGAAGAAGTATTGATTCCACCAGCCCATAAAGCGCACCAAACAGTCAATTTTTCTCGGATGTAACGGTGTTTCGACATACACTTGTGGATTAGCTTCACCCAAATGCGGCAGTTTTGTTTTAAGTTGACGTAGCCATTCAACCAGAAGTGCGCTTCATCGCTAAACAAAATTCGCTTAAGAAAATCGGGAACAACGTCAATCTCGTTTTGGGCCCATTGACGAATCTGAAAGCCTTGTTTGATGATCGTTTTGATGAATTGCCAAACCAAAATGAGAATAAATCACTTGACAGCTGTTAAATCGGTCGCCATCTTGGAAAGAAATGCCAACTTAAACTTCTATACCTGAAAAACACTCTTACCACATGTTGAGGAGAGGTGGTAGGTCATCTTTATTATCAAAATCATCAAAAAGTGAGCCAACTAGCTTCGCATGCCAACCAAGCTTCCTTCAAAACTCTCCTCTTGGAAAAGGTTTACCATTCCGAGCAATGGCATTTGCAGCCGAGTAATTTGCCGCACTTGTGTGATAATTTTGCTTACATATTTAAAGATAGACGTCGACTGTTTATTTTTGTCTTTATTGCACTTGCAATTAATTCTTTTGCTCTGGTTCGCTTTTTCTCACAAAAGGATTTGCGATTTGTTTCAAAAATGCCGTTTTACAGACGATGTTCTGCATACCACTGTTCCAGAACATAAAACACACACCGCTTTGTCGCCTTTATTGATCATGCCATATTTCTCAGCCCAACAAGTTTGAAATTCTATGCTACACTTACTATCTTGCATCTCTTTGTTTTTTGTTGAACTAGCCATGTTAGAATAGCAGTTAAAAATCGTAAATTTAGCACAAAAACTTTAAATGTACAGTTGTATCAATAAATTGACTATTCTATGTACTCTGCTTGATTCCCCCAAAAAAAAAAACCTTTACTGATGCGCACGACTGCGGGCTCATGGGCAGATTTATTTGTTTTTAGGAAATTGAGTGCTTGTACGAGATTTCCTGTAGTGTCTGCTCTTTCGCTTTTGTCTCAGGTCATTAAAAAATTTTTTAAAAAATAAAAAAGCAGGAGAGTTATTTTACCAATTAGACTTACAAGACAAGAATTAGATCACATTAATAAATTAGATGTGCACTACAAGCTGAACTATTAATGTAAACCAGTGATTCTCAACCTTTTTTTGTTGCGGCACATATTTAACGATTTCAAAATTTGGGCAATAATAAAGAAAAGATGAAAATTATTTACTTACTACAACACACTGCATAAATAGTTTCTTAATAAAATTTTAAATACATGAAAATAAACTAATATATACTACAATAATAACTAAACGTTTATTAAGGGATTAATTACAAGCCAATAATAAAAATATTTTTAATGCGAAATTTGAGCTTGATGTTTTTTGATAATTTTACTTATATTTGGTCGTAAAATGACTATGCTACTTTCATATCGTCTTCTACATTTAACAATCTTGATCTTTTTTAGTTTTAATGTTGGCTAATGCTGAAAATCCGAATTCACACAAAATAAGATGTGGAAAATTGTAATAATATGTTTAAAGCTTTTTTTGCTATCATTGATAATCGCATCTGATATTAATCCAAATGAATTAATTGATTCTTCTGAATGTTTTAAAATTAAATCTCGATTATTGGAAAGCAAAAAAAAATGAGTTCTTCCTCTTCATTCAAAGTTAAGTCAACTACAGAAGTATACGTTAAGTAGAGGAAATGATTACAGAACTCAATCAAATTTTTAATATCTAATTTTGGAAATAATGAATAATTTTCCTCTAATGTTGTCAAATGATCAAACAACAATTAATTTAATAGTTTTATAAACTTTTAGAGTGACTCAAACTTTCTAAATTGCCTCTCCTTGAGCTTTATTTTTCCATAAAGTTATTTGTTTTGGAATCCCACCGGCTTATCGGTTGAGTTTTAAGATACTATTAGGGCCCCTTGCATACTTGAATTGATGTTGTTAAAAATAACAAAAATGTCTGATAAGTAAGCCAGTTTTAGTTACACCATATTTATTCTCTTTCCAACAAATGAAGAACAATTCACTACATGCTTAATTTTTATTTTGTTCAAAAAATATTTTCATTTCGTCTTTTAATTTCAGCACACGAGATATAAGCACTTTCCTCTGGACAACCATCTGCACTTCTGTAGTGGAGTACCGCTGGATTTACTGTACTTGGCTTCCATAGCTTGGCATGAGGCACTAAATAATTCTACTTTTTAATGGTCTCTGGATTTGATATAATTAACTATATTTTAACACATTGTTCCAGAACTATTTTCAAATCTGATGGCAAAAATTTTGTAACAAGTGCTTCGCGATGCAAAAAACAATGGGTAACTAACTATATCCTCGTTCAGGATTCTTTAACATGTTGTTCTATAATCCTTTTAGAGTGTCCAGTCATGGCTGAGACACCATCTGGTGCAAATGCCAATACATGACTTCCAAGAAAACGCTTAATCTCTTCTAAATATGAACTAATTACTTGAAAAATATGTTTACCAGTTGTAAAATCAGGTAACTCCCGACAACATAAAAATTGATTAATTATATCATTTTCGTTGATATATATATATATATATATACATCTAACGAATGCAATTAATTGAGCATTTCCTGTAATATCTTGTTGTTTCAGTCAATTTGTAAGAGCAAAAAATTCAGATTCCTCAAAGAGTTTTGCAGTACCTTTGCCTTTCAGCCATTTTCTAGTTAATATCTTTTAATTCCGCGATGGATTGTACTCAGTTTGAAAGTGGTATTTTTGCAAATATCAATATCAGCTGATCCACTCAATCATTGTTTTTACAATTTTGCGACAAGCAAGTAATATAATTTCTTCGTGTCGGATTGTGAGGGATTTGAAGTTAACAGCAATCAATTCAGCTACTCTCTGAAAGAAGCTGCTTGACGCCTTTCGATACCCTTAATACATATTGTTTTTCAAAAAACTCTTTTACTTGCTTAATTTTTTGATGATAAAGACTCACTTCAAAGTAGCTTCTGTATCTTTTGTTGAAAGCGAAGGATGATTAGTCACCAAGTGACGCTGGGAAAGCGCTAGGAACCATAGCACTATTTGACGTAATTTAAAAACCATAATATCACTTGCACTCGGAAACAACTAATAAAACGAGGCAGGGGGTAAATCCAAATTTCAAAAAATCATCATTATATTTCGAAATGGACAACGTATTTTTTTGACAAGAGTATTTTTATTTGTGCCGGGGGTTGGCTCGTAACTTGGTCCTAACATTGTAATTGCATCACTTCATTATTATCATCATTAAACTTTCTTCTTTTAACATTTATCATTTTAAGGATCTGCAAATAAATTAATGCAAATAAATTAATGCAAAATATTACTACATGCAAATAAATTAATATTCAACCGAAGATCACATACATTTTGCCAATTTTAACGAAAAGGTGCAGTAACTACTATGCAACACCTTGTGAATCCCAACTATCACTAAAACAGCATTTTGTACGCAGAAGTGGCTCGAGTGTGCGCCGACTTGAGGACATATTCCTGGCCCTTCCTTGCGCGCCTTCATCACTTAATTTGGCACTGAAAAAACTGCGTTTTCGAAAACAAAATAATAAAATAATTTATTTGCTGGCATTGGTTTAAATATAATCCATGTTATATAAAAATATTTTCTTTTTAAATGATATAAGTTTAATAATATTAACATTGATATATATTTGCAAAATTTAATTGGCACACTTTTTGAGAAGTGGCGGCACACAAAAGTGCCGCAGCACAGTGGTTGAGAATCACTGCTCTAACGCTTTCTTATAAAGGGGAGTATGTTATTATAGAAGATCAGTGCCGCGGCACGGTGGTTGAGAATCACTTGCTCTAACGCTTTCTTATAAGGGGGAGTATGTTATTATAAGAAGATCCAGCTTTCTTTATTATGCTTATACCTAGTATTCTATAATACCTGGCACCCATCTTGGAAAAGGAACCTATAAACTGAAGGACAAAACACAATCAGCTGCCACAGTACAACAAGCTACAATTCTTTTTAGTATACATTAAGCTAACACCAATGTTCAAGTAGCATGTCTACTAGTAGGCTAAAATGTTTGAAAACATAACTGCAGAAACTTTTAAAAATCACAAAACACTTTGTACTGTAGCAAGTAATACAATAAGCGGTCAACTGTCCCTGCAATGCTTCAAGTGAGTCTTTTAGCAGTCCATAGTTATGCCTCGCATTAGCACAGTGTTTCTCAAACTGCGCCCTGGGGCGCGAGCATATCGAAAATAAAATATTTAAAAATAATTAATTTACTCAGAATGAATTAAAACAAAATACTTTCAGAGATAATAAAAAATGCACTTTTACTCTGATATAGTTTATAGGCACGATATTAAGTCAACAAAAATAAAAACTTCTTCAATACCTAATTAGCTATCTTTGATCCTATAACCAAATAAAAAAACTGTTTATTTGATTTGCTATACTCGCATGATGAGAGATTTTTTACTGCGCTTTCTGTTTAAACGTAACATATAACTCTTTCAGAGAAAAAACGAATCCCAGACGCAGAATCGAAAATTTATTAACATAAAAAATTCTTCACTGTCATTATTTTTGAAATACTGCACATTATAGCTGTAATCTGTTTAACCTTCTAAGTTATTGGTACAGTTAGTCATGACCCCTCTCTTATGTGTTTGTTTCTCATTTAGGGAAGTTGTAAGTAATGTATTTCTCTGTTACGCTTCTTTCCATGCAAAAAGAGTTTTATGATATTTGGAAAACCACGGAGAGCACACTTTGAAGAATTACTTGGCCAAGACTTATTTTTACGAGTATTCTATACATATAAAGCATAACGCGAAAAACGTTTTACACAATTTCATATAATCATAATGAATACACTTTTTACCCGGAAGTGGTCGCGCGGGACGCACAGATTACGAAATCGTTAATTCTGGCAAATCTGTTTGTTACCAAAGAAAAATTGAAAAGTCCTTGAAAGTAAGTAAGAAAACTTTCTCTTAATTAAATTATTCACTGGAATCACGATTTGTATCGTGTACAATAAAATAATTATATAAAAAAAAAGGATTAGGGTTACTCAATAACCCCGCTCGACTGTATCGAGTGCGCGCCTGCTCCCGGGTTAAAACATGTTGAAGTCTTTTCGCTTTAAATATTAAAAATAATACAGTTGTTCTTCTTCGGAATTTTATATCATTGTTCATTATTTAACATCAAATATAAATGCTAATTCTGTGAGGCTTTAAAATTACCATTCGCTTAAAACTAATTATAATTTGAGCAACCATTTAAAAAGATCATTTTACATTTTTGTAAACATTGTCGAGCATTTGGCTTTGCACTCCTTACAATTCAGCTGTTATGTCAATAATGTTTTATTTTCTTATAAATGAACTCGGGCAAAGAGCGGGTACTCCGGCCGGTATATATTTAATGTATCAGTGCTGCACAGATTGTTTTATAACTTTCAATTAATTAATATTATATTAAGAACAAGTTTAATAAGTATTAACGACTTCCATGGGCTTGTCTTGTAAAGCAAAATTTAGGTGAAATGCCACATTAGAACGAATTTTCGTTGTGGCTCTCATTTAACCAGTTCATAACTAACTTTCAAAGAATGGAATAAATATTTCACGTACACAAGGGTTGTTAGTTATTTACTTACACTTTATATTTTGTTATAATATAAACATATTTCTTATCTCAAATTAAGGAATATCGTGAAACAGTTTTCAATTGCTTTTTCTAGTGAAAAGGAATTTCAGCATGATTGACAATCATCATAACAAAAATAAATAATAACAATAACAAAAGACTGGATGCTACTGTGAGGGAAGTGTGTGTGTGAAGAGTTCGAGCAAACCAAAGGAAACTGATTCCAAACGTCGAAAATTTGTAAAAAGTGTCGAGAGAATCATCCATCTTATTAAAACCATTTGTTTATTTGCTTAGTTATTTTTATGTAACAGGTACTAAATTTTAATTTAATTAATCACATGTTTAAAATTAAAAAGATGTGTATGTTTTCTTTAGTTTTTCACACTTCACTACAGATAAAAATTAAAATCTTTTAAGGTAAGTAATTCCATACCAGCTATCAACAACACATTTAAGTTGATGAATTTGCAAAAATTCAATGTTAAATAAGCAGGGGTCTACCACTGGCGTAGCTAGCTCTGAGTGGGCCTTGTATCAAAAAATTCCTTCGGGGCCACTTTTTAGATATGAGAGCCCTGTTATTGGGAATATAGTTACACCTGTTGGGGCCCATGTTGCTTGGGTGTCCCGTATCAGTTGATACGGCAGCAGCTACATCCCTGGGGTCTACCCTTAACCGGAAAATACAGCAAAGGGGTCTATAAGACAAAAAAAAAAGTTTGGGAAATTCTAATCTAAATTTAAATTTCAGAAAAAGCGACGGGCGTGCTAAGAACACGAATTTTTTATAATATACAGCTATAATGTATTATTTAACACTTTCCGGAAAGATTTTCAAGCACATACAAGTTTGTTACATGCCCTGCATTTTGAGTTTGTGACATAAGCTGATATATTTTTCTATTCATATCTGGGAAGTTGACATTTGCAGTCTCTGTTTTCAGCGTAAAAATACCATTTATTTACTTTCTTCGCGATTCAATGATTATATTTACTCATAGAAAAGCCAAGAACACCTCATAAAAAAAGTTTTGCATCCCATTAAAGTTGTTAATTTGCTCTGTCATAAGCGATTCCTTCAAAAGCATCAGCGCATGCAGGTGCTGCATATTTTTAACGCCACACCACCACAGCTTCTGAATGACAACTAACCGCGCCAATCAGGAGAAGGGCGGCAAGAGACACGAAAAAGACGCATTAAACCCACACCCAACCTAGCGCTGTGCTGTGCTTCAGCAACTGAGTTATTTGGCCAGGAATGAAAAAATGTAAACATGTGGGAGTTTTTCCACAGGTATATGCCTGCCATATCTTTCAAACATCACCTCTGGACTCGTTTCAAGAATTACTTTCCACGGCTCTCTCTAAAAGTAGGAGATTTAATTGAGATTTATCCCTTCGTTTTCTCCATTCATTGTGGGCGTTTGATACACGCGTATTGTACGTGATTGTGAACTTAATGTGAGAAGGGGAAGGCATTTGGTGAAAAACATTATGTCGTTAGCATTTATTAGTGTAGTGTATATGCGCAGGGTGATGCAGCGGTGACACGACTAATACATTAGGTGTCGTTAATTAATGTTTCGGCTCCAATTTTATGGGCACTGGCTGCAATTTTCTTTGTTAAATTGTAATATGAATGATTCTGAGCGGAAAAGCATGTAAAAAAGTCTTTCAAATCCAGATAATATTTTGATTTCCTTCACAGGTTGAAAAATCTGTCGATTTGAAGAAGAAGAAATGTATTGGACCACAAAAGTGTTCGTACACTTGCAATTTTCTATAAAATTTAAGGTTTTCGACTAATAAAGAAATTAATATATCAGAATTTGTAATTTATTTTTATAATATCTAGCGACTTATTCTTGATGGAATGACATAACCAATTTTTTAAAATATACTGTAACTATTATTTTAAAAAATTAATAAACAAAATCTACTTGATAAACAGAAGTTAATACCTTTTCATCCCCCCACCCCCCAATACATACATCAAGTGTGCCTACGCATGAAAAATGATGGCATTCGGAAGCGAATCGTAACTTTCAATCAGAAGTTAAAGGGATTAATTAAAAACTGTACAAATTATCAAGATAAGGGCTAATTTTTGTATATAATTTTATATATGACAAGCACATGGGGTCACTGGTAATCATTAAACTTGTTGCTAATTTAGTATTTGTGGGAGTTTACACTGGTGTGCAAAAAATTAAGGACGAAGTCGAAAAATTAGCATATCAGCTGAACGAAGAGGCAGAGCGGACAGAAAGACCAATCAGGAGATTAAGTAAGGTGATGTACGGTAGCACATGCGCAGATATGCAGGTAGACGTAACGGGGGAGTGTCTGCGAGTAGTATAAAGCATGTTGTCGGTGTAAGATCAGTATTTCTGGCAAAGAGGTTGCACGCCGCGTATAGCAGTTAAAATCACACCGAGTTGCTGCACTCAGCGAAATGGCGAATAATCAATCTGTTGGAACGACATCTGGATGCTTTTACCCGAGGTCGAATCATTGGGAAGTTGGAGGAAGGCCGCAGTGTGACGAAGTGTGGCTGCAGAGTTCGGAATTGCTCACAGCATCGTTTCACGACTTTGGAGACAATTTCAAACTACAGGAACAGCTATCCGGGGACTCAGTAGTGGTCGTCCACGATGGAACCACACTCGCAGATGACCGGTACATTGTCTCACAGGCCAGAAGAAACAGGCGGCAGACAGCGGGAGAAATCGCTGAGACACACGACACAGGCGACTGGACGCTGACCGATATCGCGTTTTACCGTGGCCAGAGAGACGCTGCACGGTGTGGTGGTCTGTTTGCACGACGCCCTGTACGGTGTGTACCTTTAACGCCTGCCCATCGGAGAAAGGCGTTCTCTGTGGTGCGAGAACACCGGAATTGGAGAGACAATGAATGGGGACGAGTACTCTTTACAGATGAGAGCAGATTCAGTTTGAGTAGCGATTCTCATCGCATACTCATCTGGAGAGAGCGGGGAAGCCGCAATCATCCCTCGAACATCATTGAAAGGGACGGAGTATGGAGGTCGCGGTGTTCTCGTTTGGGGGAGGCATCATGCTTGGTAGTCGTACAGACCTTCCACATCTTCGACGCGGGTTCGATCAACGGGACCCGTTATTGTAACGAGATTCTTCTTCCATATGTGCGTCTTTTTAGAGGCGCTATGGGTCTACAGTTCCTTTTCATGGACGACAATGCACCATGTCATCGCACAGTAGCTGCCGAACAGCTCTTGAGAGTGAGGATATTGAACGTATGGATTGGCCGGCACGATCTCGGATCTCAATCCCATCGAGCATGTATGGGATTTTCTAGGCAGACGCTTGGCAGCTCGTTACCTTACCACCAGTAACGATTCGGGAGCTTCGATCGGCGCTGCAAGACGAATGGGCAGCAATGCCTCAACAACTCATTGACACCCTCATTCTCAGCATGGGCAGACGCTGTGAAACCTGCCTAGCAGTCAGGGGAGATCATATCCCCTACTAAAGACCGGATGTTTCTTGCTGGACACCCATCACAGGGATGTTTCGGCCTTCAGTCGCATTGCGCTCCATGCTACTTTTTCAATCAAAGCTTCTTTTTATCCCTCTGATTTCTCTTTTAGTAAGTGTTGCTTACATTTACACATGTCCTATACGTATTGGGGATCTTACGGTATTAAATGTGTTGATTTGGAAAGCTTTTTGTACAAAGTTATATTGAAAAAAACCGTCTCGTCCTTAATTTTTTGCACACCAGTGTGTTATGAAATGCATTGTGCAGTACTGATATATTT